>CM041777.1:314741194-314829213 GCA_023374045.1 Limonium bicolor | reverse complement strand
TTTATACCTTGTGGAATGGAGGTAAATTACTGAAGAAGAGCAATGTCAAAACCGCAAGAGAAAAGAGCAAGGAAGTGGGTAGTTCCTACCTTGTTTTTGGTGTTGTTTTGTTTGCTGCTTATCAACCAAATGGGTGGGGATTAGCTAGTGGTTTTTGTTGTCTTATGAAGAGGACAAGAAGCTGTAGCATGTAGCATGAGTGGAGGAGGAAATTCTGGTAAGTAAGAGCAGAACCGTGAAGAAAGAAAGGAAGAAGAATGGGGAATTCTTACCGGTTTGGTGTAGCTTCTCCTCTGTTGTTGCCGTGTAAGAATGTAGCAGGAAAGAGGGGCTGCTGATGTAAGAAGAAGGAAGGAAGGCTTGCTGGCGTGAGATAGGAAAAGAAAAGAAGAGAAAAGAAGGTTGGTATAGATAGGAGTCTAGGCTGAAACAATCGAGAAGTATGGGAAAGTAAGGAGGAAGGTAAACTTTTGTACTTTGTTTGTACTTTATTACTTGTTTAGTTGTCTAATCTCCCTCTTTATTTGTTCTTCTTTTCTGGTGACAGTCGAGACAAATGGGAGGCTGGGTATTTTGCCAGCCGAGATTGATGATCAATGGGGGAAAAAGGTAGTAGAGTAGACCTTTAGTTTATGCTAAAGTTTGTACTTGTTTTTACTCTTGTCTAATCTTTGTTTTCTCCAAGTTTCCCTCTTCTTTTCTAGTATGGGAACCGGTCACACTAAGGGCAAGGGAGATTTTGAATTTTCTTTCTCTTTTTGTGCAATAATGTTACATATTAATAGTGTATCGTGGACTTATTTCATGTATTGATTAACACATGTGTTATTCTAGTTTTAAGTGTGTGTATATGTAACTATGTATTGCATTTAATATTTTGGTTTGACTATTGGAAATATTTTATGTAGTCTAATGAGTAGTATTTGTTGTATTTAATACATGTATTAATATGTTACATGTAGTATTGGTTCTAGGAGTTGATTTCTTCTTAATAATCTCCTCTCTTTAATTAGAGATTGGGTGTATAGTTTAATGTCCATTTGGACTATATATTTATACCATAATATTTGTAGCAATTATTGCTCATGATTTAATTTAATCCTTATTAATTAAGGAAATAAATCTTTGAGGTATTACAGGGTTGCACACCTAGCACCTCAATTCAATAGTTCAGAACCGTCGAAATAGGCCAAAAACAACCGCCGAAATAGACCTATTTTATACTAGCTCGAAGTGATTTTGTCCAAATGGTTTTCATATGTCGAAGTCAAAGATCTATCTATCTGAAAGATCTAAACCAATTGTTCTATGATGCAAAGTGAAACATTTCAACAATCTTCTTGGTCTTACATCCTCAGCAGTTGATTCATTTCCGGAACCCCTAGAAGCTCTATCTCCCATTCCTCCTGTTTTCTTTCATTATTTCTTTCAGGTTCTTATTCATATTTGTAATGGCGAGAAAGACTTTTTCAGAGTCTCAATATTGCCTTATTGTGGTTTCCAGCCACTTATCAAAAAAAGATACGCACTTATTGTGACTTGGCTACTCTAATTAGATAGTTGGTGATCGATATTTTATTGACATTATTGATGTTTTGCCAATGTGTATTATACTTTGTTTTGGGTATATTAGAAATTGAAATCCTGAACTACGTGTTATAAGTTTGGTAGTAAAAAAATAAAATTCAAGCTTATTTCATAGCGATTCTAAAATGATTGGGGCATTTATGAAATTTGATTAAACCTCAGCAGTATTGATGAAAATTCTCTTTTAGATATTGTATTTGTAACCGGAGTGATAATTCACCTCTAACTAAAAGGACCAGAGTCAAAGTGGTGTCTGAATCCATTCAAATCCGACACGTACGGGGGACTGACATGACAACGCTCATCATGTGGACCGTTACTTGATGGAGTGTATAAATCAAGTTGAATCGATCGTTTCTTTTCATGTGGTTAGAAAATATGTATGTAGTAGAGTTAGAATATACAAACGACCCCGGCCCAGATGCATGCATGGCAGATATACGCTGACAGATCATCGCGAGGAGGGCGTGGCCTGGCCTGGCCTAGCCGCGATGGTGGGGTAGAAGGAATCGTTTGGTTATGATTTTGTTTGTGAAGACAAACAGTAATTATGAAGATGCTCAGGTACGTACTACTACCTCTTCAGTTTCACACCGAGAAGAAGGATTAGTAGTGTGTTCTTCTAACTGTAGAGAGAGCACGGATAGACTGCGATATTATCAAACAGAGAGATCTGAGCAGAGCAGAGCAGACAGGGCGGAAAGATAGAGGGAGGAATCAGTCAATAAACGACATACTACTACTATATGTGTTTCTGTGACCGAGCCTTAAGTAGGGGACCTCGCCCGCGCTCTGTTCTGTCAATATTCATGGCTGCAGGCTTATTATCATTATCAAATGGTCCTCTCTTTGCCACACCTTTGTGTCTCTGTCTCTCATCTACTACTCATGTGAATTCTCGCGACACAGCTGCAGCAGCACTCATTTCATCTTCCCACACCTTATTTATTACTACTCCAAACTAGAGCTATATATATATATATGCGCGCCACTTCATTCTTTTTCTCATCTATCTAGTCCAACTTTTGCCGTAATTCATGGAGGAGAGTAAATTACCATAGTGTACCTGCTGATTGAGTGTTGGAAGTAAACATAATTCTGGCGAATTGATGGCAATCAAACCGCACTGTATCTGCCACCTCATCCGAGTTTTCATCCTCTTCTTCTTGCTGGTATCTTTGTTAACATTAACTACAACAGCAGCAACCCTAGGTATGTGTATCAAACTCTCGCTTTCGATTTCACATTTTATTTCTTTTTCGCAATGTGCACGGAGGAGGAGGAGTTTAATTTACCCAGCAACATAAAATTCCCAATGATAAACCCTAATTAACCTTTCAATTAATCTACGCAGAAAATGCGACGACGGACCTGAACAATCCACAACAGTATCATATTCCCCAGCATCGAAGAATGTTATTCGTGAGGCGGTCATTAGCTTCACACAGCCCTTCCAATCTGGAGGTACATATATATACACAACACACGATTAATTTCAGAGCAGCACCCAACCCAAATACACCCAATATTGCTTGATTTACCCCTCCCCACTTATTTCCTCTACATAATTGCAGAGGAAAAACAGGACAAAGTGGAGGAGCTCCAGTGATGAATTAACAATCCCAACGAAAAGAAGACTAATTGGGTCAATGGCACCGACATGCACCTACAACGAGTGCAGAGGGTGCAAGTATAGGTGCAGGGCGGAGCAAATTCCCGTCGATGGCAACGACCCTATCAACAGTCCATACCATTACAAGTGCGTATGTCACCGACCGTGATATTCAAACAGACCTTGTTTAGTTATTGAGCCTAGAAGCTAGTGGGCCGTGCCGGGTTTTTGTAATCCTTTATTTGGTGTTTACCTTCATTTATGGTTTTTTGAAATTTTGAAGAATGTTTTTTCGTTGGTTTCAGATGAGTACATTTTTTACTAGTTCTAGTTAGGAAATAATTATTGGGTCGTGCTTTCAATGACTGTATGCATGATTCATTTTGAAATTCGAAGGTGGAGACTAGCCTCGGTAAATGTAAACCAAACTAAAAAAAAAGGACTGAACCAACTTAATCTAATACTAATATAACCTTAAATTCAAAATAGTCTTTACTAGAATCATATTCGGTGTTTGTTCGAGCGCGAAATAGAACGGATTCAGGAAAAGGAATATAGAGAATTCAGTTCTTGGTTTAAATTGGGGGAAATAAAACAAATAATCGGTTAATGACCGTCGGTTAATAACCATTAATTATCGATTAACATTCACCTGTGACCAGTCAATGACTCATCAGTGTAGTCAATAAAATACGTGATTTGTTATTTCGATCGAAAGTCATATGAACATAAGTTAATCAAACCAATTCGAACCGACCTGAGATATCATAAACCTGAAAATCAAGTTCACCCTGTTAATGTGTAATACTACCTTCGTCCCGTCATAAGTGTCTCATTTGCTTTTTGGCACGCTTTTCCACTTCAATATTAAATATA
This sequence comes from Limonium bicolor, assembly GCA_023374045.1. Lineage (NCBI taxonomy): Eukaryota > Viridiplantae > Streptophyta > Magnoliopsida > Caryophyllales > Plumbaginaceae > Limonium > Limonium bicolor. Next base: position 314,825,138 of record CM041777.1, on the reverse strand, counting down.
TAAGATAAAATAATTTTTAAATTTTTTTTTACAATATATAGTTTTTCACATAAGGATTCCATTATAAAAAAATATATATTATCTTACATGTTAAATATTGAAGTCAAACGACAAGCTCAAATAGTAAAGTGGACAAAGAGAGTGGGACGGAGGGAGTAGTTCTAAACTGCCAAAAATGAGAGTCGTGCTCTCTCTCTGCGCTCCTTCATTTCCCTGAATCCGATCTGCACTCCCCGACGGCCACTTCTTGCGGCGGTCGAAGTTTTTCTTTTCTTCCCTTTTCTTTCAACACTCTCCCTGTGCCTTTTCGACGTTTTCCCTGATTCTCACGGTAATTGGCAAGATGGTAGATTCGGAGTCTCCCCGTAGACCAGCGAAGATCCCGCGCAATTCGGAATGCGCTAGTATGTCGGTTGACAAGCAGCAAGGCGATAATCAGGAACCTCCTGTAATTCCTCAGGCGCAAGCGCTTTCTTTCAAGATGGTAGTCACGGAGGTTAGTAACCAGAATCTACAGTGGGAGGATAACACCGATTCAGAAGACCTAGTTTCAGATGACGATAAGGAGGATATGGAGGTTGAAGATCCTCGCTGTCCTACCATCCGTATCTCAAAGAAAAAAACTTTGCTTTCGTCGTCCATGGCGCAACGCTATATTGTCAAACTTCTTGGTAAGACTTGCCGATGCATATCTTGTTTAATAGCTTAAGAACGATGGAATTGCACGGGGAGTTACAATGGATGACTTGAGTAATGGTTCTTCAAAGGAATTCACTAATCAGGAAGATCAATTCGTGCTAACGGAAGGGTCGTGGCCGATGTTAGATCACTATCTACAGTAAGGAAGTGGAGACCTAATTTTAACCTGCTTCAGAGGCGTTAGCAAATCTCGAGGTTCTTGTTAGATTTCCGCAGTTGCCTAATGAGTATTATAACGAATAGTTTCTTCGAGTCTTGGGTGCCAAAGTTGGGAGGGTCAAAAGAGTTGATTTATCGATGGCAAATTTGGAAAATCAAGGTTTGCAAGAGTTGCTGTAGAGGGGACCTAACTAAGCCTCTACTTGCAACGTATAGATTCGTCGGCGCACGATGAAGATCGAGTATGAGGGGCTCCACCTTGTTTGCTTCTCTTGGGGTGTTACGGACATAAGGACTCAAACTGCCCTAACCGGGAAACTGATATTGAAGTGTTGCAGAGAGAAGGTGTTCCTTAGTTCAGGAACCGGTGGCTGATGATTTTCCACATATTACTAAAGACTATGGTGATTGGATAGTGCCGAGACGTCGCAGCACCTTTAAATCAAAATAGCGCAAGGGGGCAGAGACTCCAAAATCTGACCACAATTTGGTGAAGAATGGATCCCGCTTCCAGTTTTGGATACGAATGATAATCGGGAGATGGAGAAGACACAGCCGGTGAACTTAGTTCGCGAATCCAACATGGTAACTCTACTGGGGGGACTACCACCAACCAAGAATTAGCGCTGCCAATCCTGGGAATTGACCAGGCCCTGTAAGTATCTCGACTATTCTTGGATCCTGGGATTATGCATATTGATACTGGTCGAACTCTGTGGAAAATTCAATTCGTATGTGCTCCTCAACTGGAGGGGCATAATGTTCTTGGTTACTTGTCTGAATGCTTATTTATTGTTTCATGACAAACATAAACTTTGGAATATTAGGGGTGCCAGGAGGGTCGGTTTTATAGATCTTTTGGGAGAGTATTCGTACTATCACCCTAATATTGTGTTTTGGTTGAACCTAGGGTCAGTGGTCTTACCGCTGAATCGATATGCAATAGACTTGGCTTCGATAATGTGTCCAGAGAGGAAGTTGTTGGTTTTAGTGGGGGTATTGGTTGTTACGGAATAGTCCAATTAGTATCCAAATTGTTAACTTCAATAGGCAGTTTGTGCATTGTCAAGTTAGTGGATTAGGGCAGGACTTTTTTGTTTACGGCTGTTTATGCTAGCCCAAATCGGGTGAATAGACAAGGCTTTTGGAATGATCTGAACACTAGTTCAAGATAGTAATAATATTCCTTGGGTCTTGGTGGGATTTTAATGCCACTCTTAGCCATGCTGATAGGAATCGGTCTAGGAGTAATATGGGTATTGACCGTCTGTTTGCGAGTGGTTTCATAGCAGAGCGTTGGTTGATCTTCCTGCCGCTGGTAATATATTTACTTGGTCTAATGGTTCTAGTAGTGCTAAGCTTGAGAGAGTGATAGCTTTACTGAATGGTGTAACCTTTCCCTAATTACTAGGTCTTAAATCTCCTAGGACATCGTCCGATCATTGTCCTGTGCTGCTTTCTTTGTCGGATAACTCTTCTATTGTTTGGGTAAGAAACCATTTAAGTTTTTAGCTGCCTGGCTAACACCCTGATTTTAGATCTACTGTCCTTCATAATTGAAGTGGAATCAAATATTCGAGAATCTTAGATGATCTTAGATCCATCTCCAAAATTGGAATAGGTTTTCCTTCGGGCATATTATTAAGAATATAAACAGAATTACTGCGCGTATTAAGGGAATTCAGAAAGCTATTGATTCTGGGTGGGTGATCATCTTTGGGGCCTCGAAAGGAAGTTGGTTCAGGAGTGGATTTATGGCTTTAAGGGAGGAATTACTCTGGTTTCAGAAAATCTAGAGAGGACCAAATAGATTCGGAGATAGAAATACTGCTTATTTCCATGCTAAGACTAGTATTAGAAGGAAGCGTAATAAAATTAGAACCCTTTTAGGTAATGATGGTGTTTGGATCAATGATGATGCTGACCTACGGAATTTAGTCCTAAACCTTTTGCCAAGTTTATTTTCAGATGATGATTCGGAATTGGTTGTCCTGAAGAACATGGTTTCCTAGTTTACTAGCTCTGATCTTGCTTTACTTAATAAGGATGTCTCTGGGGGAAGTTACCGTGGCGTTGAAATCTATGAAGCTTTTAAGGCCCCGGTATTGATGGGTTTCCCCTGGTTTTTTCAACACTTTTGGGGCCAGATGGTCCTGCCATGTGTAATTTTGTCTGAGAGGCTTTTAGTTGTGGCATTTGACAGCAAGTTAAATCATACATATTGCTCTTATCCCAAAAGTAGAACAACCTATCAACGTGTCTAGTTCAGGCCTATTTCTTTGTGTCAAGTGCAATATAAAATCTTATCTAAGATAATTATGAATAGACTTAAACGTTCATGTCTAGATGGATCTCCAAAATCAGTCCAGTTTCGTACGGGTAGAGTGATTTTTGAAAATATCGTCCTTGTCAGGAGGCTCTTCACTTCTACATAATACTAAAGCTAGAGATGGATTTATGGCTCTAAAAATAGACCTTGCCAAAGCATATGACAGGCTGTCTTGGAAATTCATTAATGAGACTCTTGTTTGCTTAGGGCTGCCCACTAAGTTAGTTCAATTAATTATGTGTTGTATCACGACTGTATCCTTCCAGGTCAGCTGGAATGGGGGCCTCACTGATACATTTAAAGCTGGGAGGGGGTGAGACAAGGGGATCCAATCTCCCCTTTTATTTTTGTTCTCTGTCTCGAAAGGCTTTCTCATCTTAGAGGCCGTTCGGAGGCAGCGACTGGTGAACGCAGCATATGCTGTGTTTGCTTTAATCTTTGTGTGGTTAACTAATACCACTCTGCCAAGTATACATGTGGGTTAGTTTACTTCAATGACAAGCTAACACTTGTCACCTTATTTTCTGAAAAAATGAATCGTGGTCGTCGAACGGCGCCTTATCAACAAATCCGTGGAAAGAAAAGAGTGGATACACTTAGTATGGGGCTTAGGGGCATAGAGATTTCACAGTTTTTTTGCAGACGACTTAGTTCTCTTGGGGTAGCTACTCCTAGACAAATCTGTGTTTTGAGGGAATTTTATCCGACTTTTGTAAAGCATCGGGTCAGGTTATTAGCTTGAGAAATCGATGCTTCTTTTGTCTAGAAATGCTAGCGTGGAGAGGGCTCAAGTTTAAGTAGTGAAGCTGGGATTCCAAACTAGGGATTTCGGGGGCGTATTGGGGGTTTTCCTTAACAAGGTCGTTTTGATAAACGGAATCAGGAGTCCCTTATCTCTAAAATTAGAAATCGCTTTCAGGATGGAAAATGAAGACGTTATCCTTTGCGGGCAGAATCTGTCTTGCAAAGAGTTCTTTATTGTCCATTCCGGTTCATACTATGCAATGCCAAGTTCTCCGATTTCCGTGTGTAATTCGATGACAAGATCTATCGTAATTTTGTATGGGGTCACGATTCTAGCTCACGAAAGTTCCATTCAGTTTCATGGGATCAGATTGTAAGCCTAAGAAGCTGGGTGGATTGGGATTCAGACATTCAATAATCATGAATTTGGCTTGTTTCGGTAAGTTAGTCTGGAATCTTGTTCGAATGGCAACGGGATCTGCAATCGCTTGCTTAAATGCAGATATCCGAACCCGGATGTGAGCCGTTGTTCCCCAACTTGGAATAATATTAAGAAGTATAGTCCTTTGCTCTACATCCTATGTAGGTAGATTATCGGTAATGGTAAAAATTGTCAGATTCTGGATGATAAATGGTTATTTGATTCTGATTTATCTTCTGTTGCTGTAAGACAGGTGCTGTGGCATTACTTGGTGATTATGTTGCTGATTATTGGAATGAGTCAACAGGTTGGAAGTGGGATAGTTTTATGCGCTTTATTCCTGATAATCTGAAACATTTATTGATAGTCAGATGGTATTCCCTCATGGAAATGATGATTTTATTTTGTGGAAATTAGACGCTTCAGGGAATTATTAGTTGCGATGCTTATCATTACTGGAGTCCATATATTGCATAATCATGGCAGTATTGCTGATTCTACTTTCTTTACTATACTAAGATATGGAGGCTTCACTAGTGCAAAAAAGGGTCTTTTTCGGCGGTTTTTTGCCTTTTTCGGCGGTTTTCAACCGCCGAAAATGCTACCGCCGAAAAAGGGTCTTCCCATATTTTCGGCGGTTTCAAAACCGCCGAAAAAAGCACTATTTTCGGCGGTTCCTAAGGCAAAAACCGCCGAAAAAGACCTATTTCAGAGGCAAAAATTAACGTGAAAAAATGGAGGATTTTCGGCGGTTCCATGTAGAAACCGCCGAAAATAAAAAATTGCTTATTTTCGGCGGTTTCTATGGAACCGCCGAAAATCCTCCATTTTTTTTTTGGTTTTTCTCGTTTTCGTTTACAATCCCACATATGTCACAAAACCTGTTAATATGCATCCAAATATGTCCACATATCTCTCTACATCACATGGTAGAGGATCTCATCACTCTTTGTAAGTAAATTGTCAAAAAAATCCCAAAAATAATGACACGGCTTACAAATTAATGACCATACACACCACATTTAAAATGGTCACAAATGACCATACACCACAATTCACATAGTCACAAATGACCATATACATACACAATTGATCAAATGTTCACTACTATACTCATAGTGGTCATTTTTTACAATCTATCTAACATAAAAGTCTAACGAAAGTTCTAAATAACAATTCGAGAACAAAAAGCAAAAATCAAACCAAAGTCATGGAGACAAAATCCGCCCAATCCTCTAGCATCCCGTTGATGGTTCTGTGTTATATCTCCAACACTAGGAAAAACCTTTGAAAAAAAACAAGACAAGACAAAATTGGTTAATCATCAAACAATTATATTAGTATTGAAAAATAAATATAACTTCGATATACCTTTTCTAACAGATCATCCATCTCACCAAATAGGGTGACTATGTCATGCATATACCTCATGACATAATACCCACACTCTGAACCTCCGGGTTGACGTGAACACTTAAACACAGGAAGAACAGAACTAATTATATAAGACATTTATTTGTGATTACAACCAATCAATAATAAACATGTAAATGATGATGCATTCACCTTCACTGAAGTCCATTGGACGTTATTTTTTGACCTTATACTAAGCTCTGAAAGCATAACACCTTGATACACACTGCATAATTATTATCATCAACATACATTAATTAAATTAGGATATCCATTCATAATAAAATTAAATTAAAGGAGTTGAAATGCATAAAGAATTGCTTCATAATGTACTTACACGCTAAGGTGTGGCTTTATCTTGATATCTCTTGGATTTCCGGTTTGCAACGGATCAAGAAATAGTATCCGCGAACGATCCAGACACAACACCAGTAAAACCCAATGGCCACTGTGTAATACCAAAACACTCACATGTCATTATAATGCATGTGTGCACAGATAACTACAACAGTTATTCAAATTAAAATGATAAACAGAAGTAAATACCTTTGATGATAAGGTAGCATAAATATTTCTTCCTCGCTCTGATGCTGTTAGTCAACGCACGCTGTATGTACACCTTACACGCTTCTGTATCGCACTTCAGAGCAGTGTATGATGCTCTTTCAGGACACATAAATCCATACTTGGTAAGGCCAAAAGATTGCATTTTGTCATTCAAAAATCTGTTCATAAATAAAAGACATAAAATTAATAAACATTGCTTCAGTACAATTTATAACTTAATTATAAAACAAAACTAATACTTAGAATAAATGAATGCATCACTGCAACAGGCACCCAATCAAATCGTAGGATGTCCCTAACATCAGTCGTCCACATTTGGATTTCTATAGTTCGTCCGTAGTGAAGAAGGTCATCTTCCAAACTGAGTAGATAGAATCTCTGCCATCTGGGAAGTCACGGATTAGATCATGCAAGCATTTCATGTTTGGCCCCAAGCGTGCATATACAGAATCGTCCACCAAATTTTCTCTTTCCACAACATTGGTGGATGCTCTGTATTCAGAGGATCCAATCTTTGACTTCTTTTTTCAGGAGATGTAGATTTCTTTCTTAATGCCTATTTACAACCGAATGAATACTAGTCATGAACTGAGCATCCACACATACTATATTCATCTAATGAACAATAATAACTACATAGCTTAGTGGTTAGTATTAGACATACCTTCACACACTTCCGAATCAGACGAATGGGCCACTGAACGAATGCACCCTTTGCAGACCGAACTGTGCTGTACTCCTCCGTAGGTACAGGGAGTGGTAGATCAGGAACCGTATAAATCGGTTCGTCCACAGAGACTCTCCCGTGATACGGCTTCAGTGGTATTCCATGGGTCACGTCATCAGGGCCTGATTGGTACACCCTTCCTTCCGCGACACATATGTCTTCATTGTTGTATGGAAGCATGAGGTTACAGTTCCACGGGTCCTACAATTTCATCATATTAGTAGTGTTGAACTAAAAATATGTAATAAAAGATATGACAACTAATAAACAGTTAAAGGTATAAAAAATTACCTGTAGATAAGCGTAAGGATACTGGTCATTGGAATCCACACTTGTGTACATTCCACCAGGAGTAGGGCAGAATGTCTTGGAGGACATATGGCTGGGATGCATGACTGCCTTGACGTATTTCATCAAAGACCTCCTTCTTCCACTGCTCTCTCATTTCATCAATGGCACGAATGTGCTGCTCGTAAGAAATTGTTTGTCCTTGAGTACTCCCTTTCCTTGACCCGGGGTTACCAAAAAGTTTTCTTATCCCTATGTTAACACCCCCTAACCCCACAGCTCGGCCTGGATGATCTTTCTTTCCAAGTGCACGAGACAACTGGTCATCATGCCGATCAGGTACCCAAGTCCCTTGGGTAACTTGTTCATTCAGCTCATCCTTTATAATTAAATGTAGAAAGCAGTTAATTATAATTTTAAGATGATAAAATAAATTTGTCAAAAAATTTGAAAGTAAAGAAAAGTACTTACCATCTTATCAACAATTTCCTTCGTCTTCTCGAAGGGATATAAACGCTCTCCAGTTTTCGGGTCTTTCTTAGTACGTGAAAGCTTCCAAAACGTACCCCGTAGCTGGTGCTCATCAAGAGTGCTCATATCTGATGGCAACTCTCCTTCTGCCACCCATTCAGGCACTCTTCTATTAACCCCTTTCGCACCCAACACGTGATGATATTCATTCTTCTTCGCATTCGCGGATTGGGCTTCGCGGTACTCCTGTTATCAAATAAACACACAATTTAAGATGACCAAATATATACATATGTAAATATAAGTACCTAAAAAATATATTTATATAATAATTAATTATTTAATAGTTAATAAATACCTTTGTCTCCATCTTCTTATCATAGAACTCCTGCCACTTCTCTTTGGTTATTGGTGTGTAAATCTCCCAGGGTTGGCGTGTGTCGCCGTCCGGCCTCTTAAGCTTCTTGGTGATAAACCACTTAACCAGATCATGCTTATGATCTGCAAATTTCTTGCGCATCATTGATTTGACCATGGAGTAGTACTCATTTTCTGCTGGTATTTGATATCGTTTCTGCATATTACCATAAATGAAACAAATGTTAGTGATGGATACCTACAAATTATACAAAAATAATACTTTAACTATTGTTTATTTACCTGTACGATCTCAAACATCTGTCTCTTTAGTCCTTCATCAACTTGAGGCCAGGTGAGAGTAATATCACAATACTCTCGCACAATGATGCCTAGCTCTGTAGTGAAGTCTGTAGCCCATTCCCCAATCGGCTGTAGATACGCATTAAACTGCAACGGCTTTGATTCAATCTTTTTTGATCTGAGAGCTTTCGTCGGACCTCGAGGTTTTACGGTCCTAGGAAGCTGGATTTGTGATCCAGACGGTCCAGCCTCTGTGTCCTCAGCTGGCACAGAGGCTGGAGTAATCTCATCCCCGCCATTACCCCCCTCATCAGCTCGGGCCTGTGACTTGTGACCTTTCCCTCCACGTGTTTTCTTCTTCTTTGGTCGGGATGCCTCTGTCAAAAGCTCGCCGACCAGGTCATCCGTATCATCCATTTAACTATCTGCAAAGATAAACAACCGTATATCAATAAAACCATAACAAATAATGTAATCAATACGTAATAAGACATCGTTATTATTCCAACAAATTATTTAATGAACAAACAAACAATAAAATATATTTTTAATTACCTAACAACTGAACACATCATTTATGGTTTTCAACCCATAAACCCTCATCGTGATCAGACCTAGTATACACTACATCGTCTGGAACATCAACAAAGTCTGTGACAGGAATACTGGTAGAAAAAGGTGGTGTCTCATCGAACATTAATTCATCATCATCAACATCTTGATCAGCATTAATATTGACAAATCTTTTCCCTGGCAATACAACTGACCACCTGGAATCGATGGGATCTTCTATGTAAAATACTTGTTCACAATCCTTGGGAAATATGAACGGATCTTGTGTATGACCAATGCGTGATAAATCAACCAAGTTAAACCCATCGTGAACCCGATAATCGTTTCTATTATCCACCCATTTGCATTTAAAAATAACAAACTTTTGAAACTGATAATCAAGCTCCCAAATATCTGCAATGAATCCATAATACAACCTCGACGTTGAAATCGTTGAAGCTGGATCACCTCTGGTATACTCAGTTGTTGTTGCTTCTACTTTAACCCCGCTATTCTGGTTTAAACATCTATCATCTTGCCGTTTTGTCCAGTAGGTGAACCCATTGATGTCATACCCTTCGTAAGATATACAAGTGGAACCAGGTCCCAAGGCTAACCAACGGAGCTCTTCACTTACATTATCAGGCTCTAGTGATGCAATCTTCATGACATGATCTCTAAACCATGAACAGAAGGTCTTGTTTTGCTCCTTTACCAACCAAATAATATTCCTCCCAGGATATTGAGCTCTTAGTGCAGTCATGTGTTTCTCAAAAAATGGCTCAATAATCTCAAGGTGATGTAAAATGAATAGATGTGCAGACTCCATTGAGGATGAATCAATTGCCACAATTTTTTTTCCAATAACACCTTGACCTTCTGTCCCTCCTACGTGTCTCGGTTGTGGCACTCCAATAGCTACAGCTCCCTTCAAGTATTCAGTACAAAATTCTGTCACTTCTTCGGTTATTGTCCTTTCTATGATACTCCCTTCAGGTCGATATCTATTCTTCATCCTTCCCTTCAAGATTCCCATGTATCTCTCAAATGGATACATGTATCTTAAATATATAGGACCACATAATTTGATTTCTCTTACAATGTGAACAACCAAGTGGACCATGATGTCAAAAAACGATGGTGGAAAATACATTTCAAGTTGACACATCGTAACAACAACATCGCGTTGCAGACTGTCTAGTGTATCAACATCCACGACTTTATTGCACACTGCATTTAAAAAGAAACATAGTCTTGTAATTGCATTCCGCACATCTTTCGGCAATATACCCCGAATGGCAACAGGAAGTAGATGCAACATCAGAATGTGATAATCATGAGACTTCAACCCGATCAACTTCAAGTCCTTCATTGACACAAGACTTTTCCAGTTAGATGAGTAACCCGTAGGAACCTTAAGGGAATGAAGACATTTACAAAAGCTGTTCTTCTCATTCTTAGACAAAGTGTAACATGCTGGAGGTAAAAATGTTCGTTTGCCTCTTTCTTGGGGATGCAACTCCTCACGTATGCCCATAGCTTGCATGTCTTTTCGAACCTTTATTCCGTCTTTTGTTTTCCCAGGTATGTTAAGCAAAGTCCCAACAACAGCCTCACCAACATTTTTGACAATATGCATGAAATCAAGACAATGCCTAACAGATAAATGTTTCCAATACGGAAGTTCCCAAAATATTGAACATTTTTTCCAGATGTTTTTTTGGGTAGACTTGGACGGAACACCGAAAACATTGTCAATGTCTTTCACCTTCTGATAAATCTCTTCAGAACTCAGAGGTATACGAGCAACACGTGACTCAGTCTTTCCGTTGAATAACTTCCTCTTTTTACGGTACGGGTGAGCTGATGGCAATAATCTACGATGACACATGTAGACGTTTTTTCCACAAAACTGTAGACGATCAGAACAAGTGTCGTCCTCACATATTGGGCAAGCAAATGTGCCTTTTACTGTGTATCCAGATAAGTTCCCGTACGCTGGAAAGTCATTCACTGTGCAAAAAAGCATGGCACGAAGTGTAAAGTTCTGTCTGGCATAACTGTCATAAACCACTGTCCCCTGATTCCATAGCAATTTCAAATCGTCAATCAGCGGTGCAAGGTATACATCGATGTTATGTCCTGGTTGTTTAGGTCCAGAAATCAACAATGATAACATTATGTATTTCCGCTTCATACACAGCCACGAGGGAAGATTGTAGATCACCAATAGAACAGGCCAAGTGCTGTGCTGACTACTTAGACTGCCATAAGGATTCATCCCATCCGTACATAACCCGAGTCTCAAATTTCGACTGTCACTGGCAAAATCTTGAAATCTTCTGTCGATTGTCCTCCATTGTGGTGAATCAGCTGGATGTCTCAGCTTATCATCATTTTTTCTTCCTTCTGCGTGCCATCTTAAATTTTGGGCATCTCTGACATTGGCAAAAAGTCGTTTGAATCTTGGTATTATGGGTAAATACCAAATGACTTTTGCTGGAGGACTTATTTTCTTAGAATTGGATGTTTGACCGTCCTTCTGTTTATAGCGTGACAAATGACATTTTGGACACTCATTCAAATGTTTATTCTCTCCTCTGTATAATACACAACTGTTTGGACATGCGTGTATCTTTTCGTACTCCACACCCATAGGACACATCAACTTTTTTGCATCATAAGTGGAAGTAGGAAGATTGTTATCATCTGGTAGCATGTCGTGGAATAGTTCTAGTATTGCCGTAAAACTCTTATCACTCAAGCCAAATCTTGCTTTAAGATTGAACAAATGCAGCACGGATGTCAACTTTGTAAATTTGGTGCATCCGGGAAACAAAGGGGAACGTGATGCATCAAGTAATCTTTGATATTCAGCGGTTTGTCTGTGAAATTATCTTCAACATCTTGCAGCATAGAGTCCAGTTGTTCAATCTTATCACTGTCGTCGTTGATATCAGTGTCACTCAGATCACACGTATTATCAGGAAATGTAGTATCGTCTGTAACCATTTCTGGTTCACTGTTCGGTTGAGTGGAAGTTTGCACCCTGCTACTGGCTTCTAATGACTCGCCATGCAAAAACCATATCTTATAGTTCGGCATAAATCCACGCCTTGATAGATGAAATCTGATTGTATGTAGGTTAGGAAACTTATTGCGAAGTTCACATTGTGCACATGGACAGGGAATGTGTGTCTCGTTCATCCTTTTCTGATGATCGAGAGCTGCTTTGCAAAATTCATTATCCACTTTTGATTCAAAATAATTCCCTCGCTGACCGTACATCCATTCACGGTCCATTCTACAAACCCCAAATGAAAGTTAAAGCTAAAAAATAAATACAAAAATATATTGATAAATATAAAAACAACAATAACGATCCTATCTTTGGAAAATGATATATAATGATATGGTTCTTGCATGGCGAGTCTGTATAATATATATATATATATTTAGTAGGTTGACTTATATGTATATATACGTCTATATATAATATATATGTACTACTTGGTGATATGTATATACATATATCTATAATATATAAAATGTCACTGACTATTGTATATATATTTTATATAATAGGTTGTCTTATATTATATATATATACATCTACATCTACATATAATATATTTAAATACTATTTGGTTATATAAACTTATCTCAACTAACTATTACATAAAAATAAACTAATTACACAAACAATTATGATAAACGGTAATTGATTGAGGTTAATTGAAAAATAAAGCTAACCTGTCTTGGTATAAATGCACCGCGTATAAATGTTGAACGAAAGGACAAGATTCTCAGGCGGAGCTCAAAGGGAGGTAATAGCGGAGGACAACGACAAAGGGAATGTCAAAGAGTGTAACTGCATGTAAAGAATTATATAAATTAGAAGTGAGTATAATAGTTATAGTTATGTAAAAAATTAATAATTATCAACAAACTTAGTACAATTAGTTAACATTTTAATGTTAACTTATACGATAATTCACCAATGTCATTTACTTGTCAACAATTCACACAAACAATGGTAAAATAGCAAAAAAGTCACTGAAATTGGTTAAGTCATTTCATCGAACACCTTGCGAGCATATAGATTATTTTCAAAAATTCACCACATGTAGTATTTCCAATTAAACCAATCAATAACTTACACTCCATATGACATATATCAATCAACAATAACATATAAACAACAATTAACACCTAATTCAACCAAATCGATAGTTACAATTTGCAAAAAACTAACCTAAATCACCTCTGTTTAACCCTAACTTGCGCAGCTTCACAGTGGCGACACCGGCTGGTGGGGCGGAGGCGCGGCGGCGGTCGACGGCAAGAAGGGAGGAGATTGAGGTGGCGATTTGGGGGCGATATTGGGGTTTTGGTGCGCGCGGCGTCGGATGTGAAAATGAGAATACGAGTTACAGTAATGTCGAGCTCGGGGGTATAGAAATAAACTCATTTTCGGCGGTTCCTATATACAACCGCCGAAAATGAGTTTTTTTTTTAAAAAAACATCATTTTCGGCGGTTGTATATAGGAACCGCCGAAAATGAGTCTTGTTTTTCGGCGGTTCCTATATACAACCGCCGAAAATGATGTTTTTTTTTTTAAAAAAAAACACGTTTTTCGGCGGTTGTATATAGGAACCGCCGAAAATGACCTCACCCGACACTCTTTTTCGGCCAAAATATTAAAACCGCCGAAAATTGGGGGCCGAAAAAGGCCTTTTTTCTACTAGTGTCTCTGTGCAGGAAAGAATTAGGGTGTTTCTTTGGCAGGTTTGTTTGGGCAAGGTTATGACTAATGTGAAGCGCTTTTCCATGGGGTTAACTAATGACAAATCATGCCATTATTGCGGCCATGATGAATCTTTGCTTCATCTGTTTCGTGACTGTACTATTGCCAAGCGGGTGTGGAATCGCTTTGTTCCAAGTGACCAGCAGAGAGAGTTTTACTCTCTTCCTTTCCTCGATTGGGTTAAATATAACCTTATTAATCCTAAGTCCCAGTTGATTAATGATAGCTGGAGCGATGTATTTGCAATATGTTTCCACACCCTATGGCAATGGCGAAATAATAAAGTCTTTGGCTCTGAATTAAGAATGTTTCTACCTTTTCATCTTCTGATTAGTGCTTGTAGGAACAACCGGAGAGCATGGGTTATAAACAGACGCATAGTCTATGACTGCTCCAACACGTCTATGGCAGAAACTAGCAGTTTGGAGAATTGGACTCCTCCAGAATGCGGGTATCTTAAGTTTAATGTTGATGGTGCGATGAATCCTTCTTCTAATTGTGCTGCTATTGGGGTGTTTGCAGGGACCATCAGGGTACATGGATCATTGGATTAGGTAAGATGGTGGGCAAGATGAGTGTGCTGCGCACAGAGGCAATTGCTTTACTACACGGAATTAAACTGGCTTGGAGTAAGCAGATGAGAAAGATCATGTTCTGCTCTGATTCCCTTGAGTTGATACAGCTGATCGAGAGCTGCCTAACACAGCATCATTGCCGCCCCCTCATTCTGGAGTGTAGATCGTTTTTAGACAAGATTGAAGAAGCTTCAGTAAGCTATAGTCCTCGCCAATGTAATGTAATAGCTGATGCTATAGCTAAGTATAGTCTTGAACATATCTCAACCACGATGTGTTGTTACTACTGTCTCTCCTTTCGGAGGGATTGAACCTAGTTATTAATACATGAGGCTATGCCTCTGTTTTGCGACAAAAAAAAAGTTCACCCTGTTCGATCTAATTCAACAAACCAAATATTAAAAATTCAAAATGAACACGAGAGTGACTTGAATTTCCATCTTTGCATATTTAATGGTATTTATTTGATAGTATACAAACACTTAAAAATACAGCCAAAATAAAACCAACTAAATATTTAAAAAAAACAGCAAAACAAGTTACCATCACAATGATCACCCTCGATCAACTAGTGGCAAAACGGTTATGTGATAGTCTATATTTCTCTATATGATTGATAGTGCATCCATAGATTATATGGTATTTATAACAAAACTATATTAATGGATCTATTTAAATGTTTAACGTATTACTTACTAAAAGTTTACAAATTGCCACCACATTTACCTCATAGTCTATAAGGATAAGAATAGTAAAAACCTTTAGAGAAAAATGTGATTAATTATTAGCTATCATAGTTATGTGTATAATATGTAAAAATAAATAAATAAATTAGTAATAGTTAAAAATTGTTAAATAAATTTAACTCATATTTGTATAATTGTACATAAAATTAGTATTAAAATATTTCTATAAACTAGAAGATTATTTATTTCTTCACTAGTATAGTACTGGTAAAATAAAATTTGAATATTACTTCTCAATTAGAATTAAAATATTTCTATAATTTACTTTCAAACTTTTGTGTTATTTGTTTTAAATATTATTTATATATGTTTCATAAATTAAATTTTTGAAAACTATTTTTCATATTAATAGTATATTTAAATATTATTTTATAATATTTGGATGAATTAATACACCTAAATATTATTTATATATGTTTCACAAATTAAATTTCTTTATTTGATTAATATTTTTCATATTAATAGTATATAATTTAAATATTATTTTATAATATTTGGATAAATTAATACACCATAATATTACTTAAAATTAATAATGATTATATGTATTTATACTCTTTGACAGGGGATCGATGATGATTAACATATGATGTAACACCCCTACTAATCACTTAACAATAACTGAAATCGCAGCGGAAAAACAACTAAACAGTAACTAAACGATTCGGTGCTACAACGCCGTCAACCACCCACGTGGTTGACAAGGCAGAATAAATACAAGTGTATCGGTCTGATGATCAGACTCCCGAGCATTAGGTAACAAGATTCATATATACATAACCAACATACCGAGTATTTAATACAAACCGTCACTGAAAACTGTACACATAAACTCCACTGTCAACTGTAACGATCATCACTGTAACACGAACAGTACCAAAATATACGCCACGGGAGCACAGGCGCATCCCGGGCTCAACATCCAAAATAACCAAAAGTAATTCTGCAGCCTAGAATCTATAGTCATTCCGCTTCCTCGATCCTCATCCTGCAGTAAAAATATGGAGCCCCTGAGGGGGTCAGCAACCCTTGGCTGGTATGGTTAACGCGCAGCCCATCGGCTACCGGGATACGCGCAACTAATTGTCATGATGACATGGCATTCCTTTTAACACATAACATATACATATGGCATAGCAACAATATTGCATAGCACAACATCACATACATAGTGGGTACACTTCCCACAGCAACAAACCAAGAAGGTTAATCAACATAAGAAGCCTAGAGAATGATTCACTCTCATGTTAAGCTTGTTGCACACACTCATTACCGTTCTGTTAGTCGAACGATTAACTTAAGTCACAGATGGTTCGGATATTGTGACCCGAACACACCACACAAACACATGTTCCCACTAAACCGATCATAAGTCAGAATAGGTAAGCTTTGGAGGAAGCTAGCGGGAGATCGAACGCCAAATAAAGGAGAACAATCTTAACAACATAAGAGTCGAATCTGATACAGATATCTACTCTTAAACTTACATGCATGACCGGACAACCGGATTCCTCACTCCCCAGTTAGCACTTGTTAGAAGTTCAACAGTGGAACTTAACAACAATTCACAAGCAAGTGGTAAGTCATGTTAGACACACACAAGGGAAATGAGTTACGTCATAACATCACAATAGTATAAACACTGTAAACTCATTACATGGTTAAGTCTTATAACGTCATAAACACTCAGAAAAACAAACAACACACAAGCCGGTGTAAACCGGTAGGCAACAGACTGCAAGAAAACCATACCTTGGTCCTTGCTTCGATTGATTTTCACCGTAGGCCACTCCTATACATAATTAAGAATGTCGGTTAATTAACTTACTTAACTTCAAATTTAGTAAGTATTTACATGGTTTTATGACATGTTTTAATGCCCAACTTATCCTTGATTACCTACATTATACCCCCTAGGGTTACCTAGTTAAGCCACTCTTGTTTGTTTTTTTTTAACAAGTTTTGGTCCGACCGAACTTACCGACCGACCTTACACAAGGTCGGTCCATTCCAGAGCACACATCACCGTCAAAAATTATACTCCGACAGACCTTGCAAGTTCGGTCACAAGTTCGGTCTATTCCCGAGAGTTTCTTTCCTTTGAAAATTCAGGTCCGACCGATCTTGGCAAGTCCGGTCGCAAGATCGGTCGATTCCCGAGAGTTACTTGCGTACAAAAATTTAGGCATGACCGACCTTGTAAGTCCGGTCCTAAGGTCGGTCTATCCCAGAGACTCAATCCGTACTAAAAATCCATGCCCGACCGACCTTGCAAGTCCGGTCCCCAAGGTCGGTCCATTCCAGAGACCATTTCTCGCAGGGTAAACTAGGCTCGACCGACCTTGCAAGTCCGGTCCCCAAGGTCGGTCTGCTCCAGACCCTTGTTTTTAATTGCCCATTTAACTCCAAACTTCACCTCATATATCCTAGTATGTTCTAACCTTATTTGGGCACTTCAAACACACCTTAGACCTCCATTAAACTCCTTAAATCATTCACTAAAATCCTCCTCAAGCATTACACAAACTCTTATAAAAGGTTTACACTTGTAATGTTTTTCACTAAGTTCCTATGTGGTGTTTCATACCTATAACTTCCACTATTCCAAATGTTTTCTCACCACTACAACATCATCTCCCAAGCATCTTTTCTTCTTAACCAAACTCCTTGAATATCTCTACAAGTTTATAGCTCCTTCATACAACAAATCACTTCTACCTTATTCACCAACATTGCACACGTCCTAAACACAATCTCACCATGATCTTGAAGTATCCCAAAACACTCATTTGCACTCTAAATCTCTAAAATAATGCTTAAGTCCCTTTTACACCTTAAAACACCTTAATGCATGTTTCTTTCACTAGTAGAACACTTAACCATTCTAAACACTTCCTAACTTACCAAAACTCATTTTAAACACCTAAAGCTTCTTATACATTATCTAAATTTCGACATGGGTTCTCCTAGAACATCACCAAGCCAAAACACATTGTTTTCACCATTAAACATCCAAGAACACTAAAATCCATCAAGAACATCCTTGTACACAAAACTTCACTCATTTAACACTACATCACAATATAGTGCATAATTTAAATTGCATGGCACTTAGGCCCTTAAATAGCATGGCTCTTAGGCCCTTAAATTGCACAAACCATAAACACTGAATTTCCACAATATGTTTGCCTTTGACCTGCAAATACACTCAACAACACATATGCCTTTTTACTAGTCTCCTTGAGGACATTTTATTAAGTCATTCACCATTGGCTCTTTAAGTAGTTTTAACAAGCAATATAGGCTCATTTCTCCTAAGACTTTAAACCACATTAGGTTAGCACATTTACCTCTTTTCCTCACAACTTCTTTCTTGTTTCCTTGACTAAATCGGCAAGGCTTTTAGTTGCTTGTCAACTTCTAAACATTATACAAATGATAAAATGAGTATACAAGCTTTATGCTTCATCTCATTGTAAACCCTAGATTATACATTGTTTCAAAACATTAAGATAGTTGTTTTACCTTGGATACAAAAGAGAGTTTGGATATGTAGCAAGAGAGGACTCCACCTAGCCTTTGGAAGATTCAAATGAAGCTAAAACAAGCAAGGTAAGGGCACCATTAATGGTGATTTTCGGACAACATAAAAACATGAAGGAAATGGAGTTTTTATTTGAGTTTCTTTACCTAGAAGCAAAGGAGAACAATAATATGTGAAAAGGTGAGCTCAAGCCCCTCCCATGGAGATTCCTCTTGGCACCGAAATGGAGCTCTTGAGATTTTGAAAGGATGAAGTTGAAGAGCTTGGCAAGACAAAGAGAATGGTGGCCTTAGTTTTTGATTTGGCAAAGTGAGCTAGGAATTACAAGTGATTGGAGATGAAGAATGATGGTGGTGGTGCTGTTGCAAAAATCGGAAATGAGAGAAAGAAGGAAGGTAGGAGACGGTGGGAACAAGAGAAATGAGAGAATGAAGAAGACTTAACTAGTTTTGATACTTAAGTAGTAAAGTAAATAGTGTTTACTTTATCACTTTCCTTTCTTATCAAATTAACAAGGGAATGACTCATCCATTATAAGAAAACCGGCCCCCATTATATAACTAGGGGTATTTTAGTCTTTGTTGACCAATTAAATTACTTACATTGACATATGTTACAATCTTGCTTATTTTAGTTACTATTCACTAAAAACAAGGCACATAGATGTGAAATTTTTGATTTCCCATTGATATAAACTTCCAAATGTGATACTAAGTAGTACACATATTAATTAAAGAGTAATGATGGACATTTAGCCATTCAAAACTCATTTACAAGACAATTTTTCAAAAATGTGCTTTAAGACTCCTTAAAGCACATTTTGTGTTTTAACTTGTTTTCAAGCTTGGTTTTCTTTGGTATTTGGTTTATTATATTCATTAACACCTAAATGAAGTCTTGATAAGCTTATTAGGTCTTAATCAAGCTTATCCCAAGCTTAGGGCACATTTTAGCCCTAATTGACTTTAAAGTATTTATTTGTGTTTTCTATGGTTTAAATTGTTTACTAATGTTTATAAGACTCTTTTTAGTCTTAATATACCATATTTTAATGTTTAAACAACATACTAGGGTTTGGGGTATTTCAGATGATCATTAGCCAGGGGCTGTTGACTGCTGACGGGAGGGTGGTGTGACCAGTGATTCATTTCCTTTTCTCTTTCATAATTAAACAGACATTTGTTCCAGATTATCCCAACCATATAAGACTTTTTTACTATTTAGACATGTTTTGACTTCAATATTTAACATGTAATATTAATAATTTTTTAAATCTAAATTACGCAATTGATTCCTTACTCGATAAACTATATCGATAATTTTAGTTTTATAAAATTATTTTATCTTTTTGTTAAATATTGAAATAGAAAAAAATAACCAAAATAAACAGACAACCGAGGTGGTAATGAGGGAATTGCTCCAGACATAAAAGCTCAGATTGATGATGAAGTTGTACGTTAAAGGGGTTTTAATTAGTTTTTTTAAGCAGCAATATATTGAGAAACATAGGCGAATGACATGAGATACAACTGTTAGAGTATAATCTTCTATATGCTTAGACTATCTTTACTAGGTGTTGGTAATCTACAGGGTAGAGTGTAACCTGCAAATTAAGGATTAAGGTTACTTTCTTTTATGGTTACGATGGTGTTTTGAGTGCAGTAACGAGTAAGAAAACGGCAAGAAGATTACATGATTCGGTCATAAATGACCTATTCCACAGGGGATTTTCAACAAAGGTTATTAGTAGAATCGAGAAAATACAAATGAAGTGAGAAAGAGAGCTCTCGTTCTTTCCCCTACGATGAGAGTATAATGTGTTATTTATACAGGAACAATCTTGGTATTCCAGCTTGCTTGTCCGGATTGTTGTTCGGCCAAGGATTTGAAGGATGACATAACATGTGTGTGGGATGATGACGTTATCATCCCTTATGAGAATTCTCTAAGAAGCTTCCCTTGTCATTTTCAGGGATCAGGAGGTCACATCTGTCTTGGGATAATTCAAGGTGTGTCAGAATGGGTGAAAGGCTCGAGGTGGTGCTGATGGGATAGGATGTCGAGGTTGTGAATGTCAGGTCATGAGTGATTTTATGTTGGTGAGAGGGTCTAACCACGCACCTGATTTGGTGTGATTTGGTTTATTTATCTGAATGCTAGTTGGAGTCTTCGTGCTCTGATTGTTGGCTTGTCACCAGGGTACATTCGACCATAAGAGGAAGATGTGATTAGCATTCTTAACCGTGTAGTTAAGTAACCTCACCAACAATAGCCAACTACATCAAGAATAACACTAAATCTAGAGCACCAAGGCAACTACTGCTTGCAACCAAATCCTGAAGGGATGTTACAAAAGTAGCATAAATGCTTGAAAACCAAAGAGCCTAAAGGATTGCAAGATCCTAGACTGAGGCACATCTAACTATAACTTAAACGATTCCTAAGATGGGTAGCGAATGAGACAAACCAGAAACAACCGGTGAGAGACCACACTTCCTCTTGAAAGCTAATGACTTGGCAAGTGGGCGAGGCTCTAAGCGTGAGTCTTCATTCTTGGTAGGCTTTAGATGGACAATGAGCTTCTCCCCTTTGGTCTTGATCCCCATCTTTGACAACATCTCAGAGCAGATGCGGTCCCTAGTGCTCCTCGAGCATGCTATGAAGCGGTCGGTCTCCACTCCGAAGGCGATCAAGGCTTTTGTGACCACTCCTCCATGCACTAGCCCCTGGTTGATATATCAGCTCTCGTCGAGGGTGAGAAGGATCTTTGCTGTGAGATCCAAATTTTCCTTTATTTTTAGTGCATACATGATCCTTACATCTCGCGCATTTCCAACGTGGGTGTGTTGATGTCTGGGGGTGATGTTATGAGTGAGGATGCTATGAAGAACTCGATCAGGGATTGACATTCGGATTGTTGGAAAGTTCTTCATGGTTGCCCCTTTGTTGAAGAGGTTGACCATCTTTCCCCCTGTCAGAGCAAATATATGTATATGCAGATCAATATCACAAAATATGGGCAAGTGGACCCAATCGAAGTAGTAGATAACGAGTGTCGTTCCACCAGGAAATTGATTATCTATTTCCCTAGTTTCGGTATTCGGTAACGAATAATAAATGAGTAAAGGGGGGGGGCCGGCGGCAAGCTTAATGATTTTGTTCAAGAAAAACTGCAACTTAACTAAGGAAACTAAAATTGGTTGTTAAGGGTTTTGGATGGAAAGCACCCTAGGATGGTTATTCTCACCTAAATACACCCCAACTTCACTCATAAACCCAATTCACTCAAATTGTCTATTTGGACTATTGTAATGACCTTCCAAATCATGGAAGAGCCAACTCTTACCTAGATACTCTCAACTCTCAAATCAAGAGGAGTTCAAATCACTAGATAGCATTAATTACAAGTCCATAAATAGCCCCAAATTTCACCAACTAATCAAGTAGCACAATCTAGGGTTCCTCTCTCTTCTAGGTCACAACCCCCAACTCAAAGTCTTGTGTTGTTGGGAATCACCATAAATGCCATAATTGATCAAGTTAAAGCATTAAATGAACAAGAGAGAGAAAACAATCATAATTAATGAAGCAAGGGTTTACAAGCTAGTTGAGGGATTCAAGTTCAAATCCCCATCCCAAGTGCTAAATAGTTCTACTCAGCCATAAGATACATAAAAGAGAGAGAGAGAGAGAGAAAAAGCCATTATGAAGGTGGTTGAGCTTGGAGAAGGTGAGCTCTCTTCTTCTTCTTCCTTCTCTTCTTCTTCTTCTTCTTTTCTCTCCCTCAAAATCGTCTCTCTCTCCTTGTTTAGGTCTTTTGGTGTGTAGAAGTGTGTGATAGTGAAAAAGCCTCAAAATTGGCATTAGTAGAGAAATTTCCGCGTCCGACCGACCCACCGTGGGTCGGTCCCGCGGGTCGGTCGGCCTTCTGGAGACGAGGCACGTGACCATTTTTAAGTTCCGACCGACCCAGTGTGGGTCGGTCCAATGGGTCGGTCCGATGCAGAGACAAATTTCTGCTCCAGGAGCTTCCGACCGACCCAGTGTGGGTCGGTCCATGGGTCGGTCGACTGCAGAAAACATTTTCTCTAACTTGCGCGGGGCCTAGAATCTTCGTTACGGCTCGGAATTGCTCCCCGTTTGCGGCGTTGGAAAGCTTGAAGGATGGGGAAGCTGTTGGTGCATGCCACTAGCTCTAAAATGGGTCAAAAGTATGCTCAAGGTGAGCTTTTACCTATCAAAAGATCAAACTGTATAAGTTCACTATTAATCACAAAAACACTCTATTAAGTGGTGAAATAGGCTATACACCAAATGAAATGAAGGTGTAAGGCATTGAAACATCATTATTTCACCACTTATCAACTCCCCCACACTTATCTATTTGCTTGTCCTCAAGCAAAAATTTGCTAGGAACCCACAATAAAAGGAATATTTAAAGCAAGCAAGTGTCTAGATGAACTCTTGAATTCAAGTGAGCAAAATTTGTGAAACATCTCAAGAGGAGTGCAACCGACCTTCTCGTGGTGACATGGGTGTGCTTAGGGTAAATAAAAAATATAGAGTTTTGGGGTATGATCTAGAGTGCTTCCAAGTTCTTAGAGATTTTTGGAACTTGGAGAACTTTTACCATGGCCAACTTCTCTCAAGAATGGGCATTGAGGAAAAACAAAAGGAAAAATAGAGATTTGCATTTGATTCACTTTTGCAACAAGAGATGAGAGAGATGGTTTGGCATTTTGCCTTACTTTAATGAACACTCAACTCTCATTTGTTGGTTACCTATGGTGTCTCTCAAGTTCCTATATAAATATTTTTCACAAGGAAGCACCCCTTAGCAATCCCTAGATGAGAAGGTAGAAAGAACCCCTAAGCAATAAAAAATCACCAAGAGAGGGGTTTATGGAAGCACCGCAAACAATTGCTCCTCAAGAGAGATCTTTTTGAAAAACAATCAGTGAAGAATTCTAAAAATTCATGGAGACACTTGCTTACTATAAATGTAATTTCTACATGGGAGCTGTAGATACGTATAGGGAAATTGAGTAGTGCACCAAAAAGAAAAGGTCGTTTCCCCCACACTTGAATGGGACAATGTCCGCATTGTTCGAAGCAAAACTCAAGGGAACACAAACAGAAGACCTTTTCGAAGCACTTAACATAGAGTACAAAAGTTTAGCGCAGTATGTAAGTGTGTAGGCGTGAGAGAACGAGGACTCCCCTGAGAAGGTGTGAGTGGTGGATCAAATTCCCCCACACTTGTGAGTGTCCGGGGCGTTGAAGCGCTAGGAAAAATTTGCAAGAGTTCCTCTTGCATGTGGCCTTACTCACCCTTGAGGAGCGCTTGCGTTCAATGTGTATATCTACAATGCAAGGCAAAAAGGAAACGGCGCACTCGTAATTCCGAAGAATTCGCAAAAAGGCCATAATTAGTAAGCAAAATGGGGCTCATACATGAGTCCTGAATCATATAATCCGAAAGTGCATTAAAGAAAATAAGAAGGTGCTGCAAAGCTAGAGTGCTGAATGTAAAAAACGAAGATGAAACAGCAATCAGAAGGAGTCTAAAAAGTGCAAGAATAATGACAATCCACATTTTGCATAAAGAACTACTGGGGAGGGGGGTGGCCATGTGCCATCTGCTCCTGAAGGGCGCGAATCTGCTCCGCCATCAGACGCTGCTGCTCAGCAACCAGGCGCTGGTGCTCAGCCACCTGACGCTGGTACTCTTGAAAGCGCTCCTCGGATACAACGCCGGTCGGTGGGGGAGGAGGGAGGAGCAGGAGCGGAGCGGCACTAGCAGAGGCACCCGAGGAGGACGCCTGAGCCGTCTGAGCGTCTTCCTTGTACCAGCTATCTGCGCGCTGAGTGAACCCAAACCTCCTCATAGTGTGCGCCCCGATCAACTCCATGGGAGGACTGGCCTGAAGCCCAGCAGTCGGCAGCCCCAGCCGGGCAATCTGCTGCTGAATGAAGAAGGGGAACCCCAGGTGCTGGGTGTCCTTCTTGGCGATGATGTGGAGCAGATGCCGGAACATCAATCCGGAGAGGGACATCGGCTCGTCAGTGATGTCCGGAGTCAGCATGTAGTCGACGAGGAAACAGTCCGTCGCATTAAGATCTTTGCTGTCACGCGGATGGATGTTATGGCGGAGCAGTGCCAGCAAGACTCTCTTGACCGGATCAGTGACCATGTTGAGAGTCATCGTGACTCTAACATCAGTCCCCGCCTGGTTCTTCTTTCGGCGCTGAACGGGGAGAGTGGCCAGGTAGTGCTTCCTATGGTCGTCCTGCTCGTGGGAGGTAATCCAGGAGCGGTAGGTCACATCCTCCCAAGGCACCTCAAGGAAGCGCTGGAAGGTGTCTTTGGTGATTTCGATTGGTTGCCCCCCAACATAGGAAGAGACCGTCCGCTCATGGCGATCCACCGTGGCATTAGCGTAGAATTCGTAAATCTGGCTGGGGAAGTATTCCCCGCCCATGCTCAGCAGACAGCTCCACTGGAGAGGATCGAGGACGGCGCGAAGCTGAAGTGTATCAATGAGTGTAGGGTCCACCGTCCTCTCCCGCACGATTTCCTTTCGACGTGGGGCATTGTACCATGCCCGGACAACTTCATTGAGGAATCGGCCATCAAGGAGACCGGCATTGGCGGCTGCCCTTCGAGTGGCACGTCGGTTTCGGTGGGCCATTGTTCTGCAAAAAGGAATAAAGACAAAAGAGAAACAACAAAAGAAAACAAATAACAAGTGGTGTGAAGTTAGAATAAAAAGAGGAAGAATACTAAGCATTTGGGGCTAAGAATAAGCATGAAGCACAAAGAAGAGCAAAAGTAATGGTACGTTGCTAGAACAATTTCGGCATGGTTTCCCTTGTTTTTCTTCCCTTTCCCCGGTTCTAAGAACCTCCACAAATTAGCCCGAAGGCTGTCATTTACATAGAGAAGCATCCCAATAGCACCAACCCATCACAAAGCACAAAAAAAGTACCAAGCAATTCAGTAAGTCATCCCATTTCGCATAGTTGAGAACCCTCACTTCTCACTCATGAAAGTTCATTGCCTTATGTAGTCTATCAATTGAAGAGCAAAAAGAGTTGCTAAGCAACCCGCCACATGAGTATGGTACTAGCATTATGAATTGTAACAACAACATTGCGCATTGGATAAACTTCAAGCGAGAGCATCTAGTATACCAAGTGTGCTAGCACCAACAACCAACTACAATTTCTAGACCAATTCCACACACCAAGCCCAACATTATCAATTGTAAGCATTGACATCATTGAATCATTCACAATTCATCCAAGTATGCCACACCATGATATATGAGGTGAGATTTAATATAAAGCACTAAGTGTACCCATATCATGTCACCACCAAAAAAGCCACATTGTCTAGCCCAATTTCACACACAAAGCCTAACACTATCAATTAAAAACATTTGCACCATCAACGACCCCACAATTCAGAAATTCCACCCAAAGCCTTGTTTGGTTCGACCTATTTTTAGCCCAAATTGTAACTTGCCCTAAAATTGTAAAAATTGACAAATTATGGTTAAAATGACATACCTTAGCGTTTTGGGGTGAAATTGAGAAGAAATGAACAGGTTTTGGGTGGAGATTGGGGCAGAATTCGAATTTGGGGTAATGGGGGGTTAGGGTTCGACTTTGGTGTTGTTGGGTCGTGGCTGGGGTCCGGTGCGGCTGGGGCACGCGACGGTCGTCGGAAGTAGGGGCTGGAGGTGTGTGGGCGGGTCTGCGCGAGAGAGGGAGAGTGAATGGCGATGGAGGGTGGTGTCGGGTGCGCGAGGAAGAAGAAAGAGAGAGGAAGAAAGGAAAGAAGAAAGAAAGAAAGAAAACGCCGCGTTTTCTTCTCTTTTTTTTTCAAAATTTTCGACCCGACCGACCCAACCTAGGGTCGGTCGTGGGTCGGTCTTCAACAGAAAGAAATTTTTCAAATTTTTCGACCCGACCGACCCACCATAAGGTCGGTCTGGGTCGGTCTGTTACAGAGACCAATTTTTTTCAAAGTTTGGAGCCGACCGACCCATCTAGGATCGGTCCTAGGGTCGGTCTTTGACAGAGGCTCCCCAAAAAAGATGTTTTCTTGCCCAAAATGCTTATTTTCATCCACAACCAACTTAAACATGCAAAAACACGCAGAAACACACCAAAACAAAGCTAAATAACAAGTAAACCAATCAATCAAAGTTAAATCGCCAAAACAAAGGTACATAAACAAGCAAAACAAGCACAACAATAGCATGAGAGTAGTCCGGGTTGCCTCCCGGAAAGCTGCCCGTCTTTTTACGGTCTTTGGCTAGACCATTGTGAGGGTTAGATCAAACCTGGAGGGTGGACGTGAGGAGGACATCCAAAGCATGAATCGAAGACATTTTTGGGTATCCACTTTGATGCACGTTTACCTTTTTCCTTCCTGACCCTCTCTTTCTCTTCTTCAAGGATTAATGGTGGTTCATTCTGGATGGTGATCCCTTCGGGTAGAGTGATGAAGAGAGGTGAAGAAGATGAGTGTGGCTGGGCCTCCTTTTCTACAACCTTGACCGTCGCCGTCTTGTTATTTGGGGACCTCCCCGCTGTGAATACCAACTTCTCATCATATGCTTGCAAGGTGATGGTCCTTCTTGCCACAGCAATTTGAGCATCAGCAGTGGCCAGGAAAGGCCGGCCAAGGATAAGGGGTGTAGTGGAGTTTTCTTCAATGTCCAGAATGACAAAATCGCATGGGAAGTATAGATGTTCCACTTTGATGATAACGTCTTCAACCACTCCACTTGGGTAAACCGTCGACCCATCTGCCAGTTGAAGGACCATCTTGCTCTTTTTCAATTCACCTATACCTAGCCGCTTGAAGGTGGAAAGGGGCATCAAGTTGATGGAGGCACCTAGATCACATAAGGAGTATTGAAAAGAGGTGCCACCGATCATGATCGGGATGGTGAAGCTGCCTGGATCGCTGCATTTCGAAGGTAATGGCTGTTTGAGAATAGCAGAGCAAGCTTCATTGAGCTGGATGGTGCCGTCTTCGGTCAATTTTAATTTGTTGGAGATGAGATGCTTGAGGAATTTAGCATAGTTTGGCATCTTGGCAATGAGATCTACAAAAGGGATGTTGACATTCAATTGCTTAAGCACCGCTAGAAACTTCCCGTACTCTGCATCAAGCTTCTGTTTCTTGAGTCGGTTGGGGAAAGGTACGGGTGGTTCACATGGAGAGGGTTTTTGTGCGGAGAGGTTTGCGGGGACGTCTTGAGGAGTTCCCTCCGTTGGATGGTCAACCCTTTCTTCGTCACCCTCCTTTGGGTTGCTTGGCTCATGTGGGACTTGGACTTCTTGTGTTTTTCTCCCACTTCTCAAGGTAACAACTTTTATCCCTTCCTCATCATCCTCCAACTTGGCTTTTTCTCTTGCATAGTTTGTAAGAAGCCTTCCCAAGTGCTCCCTCTCATCTTGAAGTTCATGATCATGAATTCTCGAAGAAGATTCAAGTTGGGCTATCTTTCTTTTCGATGCTGCTATGGACATAGCCCATACTTGATGAAGAGGGTGAATTTTTGAAGTCTCAATCACATTTATCTTGCTAACCTCTTCTTCAACATCTTCTCTCACGAATATAGCATTGAGTTGCTCTTTCGGATTAGGCTTGGTTTGGCTTGGGAACGTGCCTGGAGGCCTTTGCGCGAGCTGCTGAGATATTTGCCCAAGTTGAGTTTCAATGTTTTTATTAAATGCCATTTGATTAGCATTGAAAGCTTCTTGCTCCGAGAATTTGGTCTTGGCGGTGACAATAAAATCCGCCATGAGGTTCTCTAACCTAGAAATCCCACTTGAAGAAGAAGAGGGGGGATCTTGTTGTTGTTGAAAGCCGGGAGGGGTCCCTTGTGGTCTATAACCGGATTGAAAATTTGATGGTTGGTTTTGGGCTTGAGGTCTATACCCTTGAGAGTTGTTGAGCTTTTGTTTGGTTCTCCTTGGTTTTGGTCATTTCTCCATGAAAAATTAGGATGGTTCCTCCATGGCGCATTGTTGTTGTTGTAAGCTCGGTTGCCTATGAAGTTCACATCCTCTTGTTGGTTCATGTTCAGCTCCCCTTCACAACGTCGAGTGTCGTGGGGACCCGCACATATGGCACATCCTTCCGAGGATTGACCGGAAGATGAAGAAGCTATAGATTTGACAATTTCGGTTTGAGCGGTAGCTAGCTTCTCTACCATCTTCGTGAGAGATGAGATTTGAGCTGAGAGATGATCGGTGGGTTGCACATTGAGGAGGCCAGCTGCTCTTGGTACTCTTCCCTTGGCTCTAGACCATTGCCTTGTGTCATTGGTCATTGTTTCTAGGAGTTCTATTCCTTCCTCGGGAGACTTTGTCATGAAGCTCCCTCCCGCGGAGGAATTAACAAGTAGGCGGTTGGAGTCGTCCAGCCCATTGAAGAATGAGAGACACAAGGATTGGTCATCTAGACCATGATGGGAGCAATTCATGAGCAGCTCCTTGAACCGGTCCCAAGCATCGTACAAGGTCTCACCCGGCTCTTGGTAGAAGTATTTATTTCGCCAATTAATTGCCTTGTCCTACTTGTGGGGTAGTATTTGGCAAGGAATTTGCTAGCCATTTGCTCCCATGTTTCGATAGAATTTGATGGGAGACTACGGTACCATCTCAAAGCTGAGTCGGACAGTGAGTGGGGGAAGAGTTGTAGCCGGATCCTCTCGTTTAGATTTCCTGTTTTACCGAAGGAGTTGCAAAAATCCACGAAGACGCTCAAGTGGTTTGGAGCATCATCCGGATTAGCCCCACTGAATTTTCCTTGGTCCCGGATGGCGGTGATGAAATGGGTTTTGAAAGTCCATTGAGCCGCTTCAGCCTGTGTTAAGGTTGGAAGAACTATTGCTGAGGCTCTCCCTTCGGTGTTTGGTCGGTGGTAGTCCTTGAGAGGTCGGTGTTGGCCTTGTGGTTGTTCATCCCCATGACCATTGTTCTCTACATGCGGGTCATTGTCCGCCATGGCAAGTGTTTTCAAGTTTCTTCTAACTCTTCTTAGAGATCGTTCGAGATCAGGCCTCGGACTAGCAAGAGGAGAGTCGCTAGAACGGGTACTTGGCATACACAAGAAGAGCAGAGGGTACCTAAACAAGCTTGCCCACAAACAATACTAAATATTAGAGGTAGGTAAAATAAAAGGAACTAAAGAAAACTAAAATAAATAAAACCGGTATACCGAAACTGGGGAAACTGATAGAGACTATCAATTTCCCCGGCAGCGGCGCCAAAAACTTGTCAGAAGAAATATATGTATATGCAGATCAATATCACAAAATATGGGCAAGTGGACCCAATCGAAGTAGTAGATAACGAGTGTCGTTCCACCAGGAAATTGATTATCTATTTCCCTAGTTTCGGTATTCGGTAACGGAATAATAAATGAGTAAAGGGGGGGTTTAGCCGGCGGCAAGCTTAATGATTTTGTTCAAGAAAAACTGCAACTTAACTAGGAAACTAAAATTGGTTGTTAAGGGTTTTGGATGGAAAGCACCCTAGGATGGTTATTCTCACCTAAATACACCCCAACTTCACTCATAAACCCAATTCACTCAAATTGTCTATTTGGACTATTGTAATGACCTTCCAAATCATGGAAGAGCCAACTCTTACCTAGATACTCTCAACTCTCAAATCAAGAGGAGTTCAAATCACTAGATAGCATTAATTACAAGTCCACATAAATAGCCCCAAATTTCACCAACTAATCAAGCTAGCACAATCTAGGGTTCCTCTCTCTTCTAGGTCACAACCCCCAACTCAAAGTCTTGTGTTGTTGGGAATCACCATAAATGCCATAATTGATCAAGTTAAAGCATTAAATGAAAAGAGAGAGAAAACAATCATAATTAATGAAGCAAGGGTTTACAAGCTAGTTGAGGGATTCAAGTTCAAATCCCCATCCCAAGTGCTAAATAGTTCTACTCAGCCATAAAGATACATAAAAGAGAGAGAGAGAGAGAAAAAGCCATTTGAAGGTGGTTGAGCTTGGAGAAGGTGAGCTCTCTTCTTCTTCTTCCTTCTCTTCTTCTTCTTCTTTTTCTCCCTCAAAATCGCCTCTCTCTCTCCTTGTTTAGGTCTTTTGGTGTGTAGAAGTAATGTGATAGTGAAAAAGCCTCAAAATTGGCATTAGTAGAGAAATTTCCGCGTCCGACCGACCCACCGTGGGTCGGTCCCGCGGGTCGGTCGGTCTTCTGGAGACGAGGCACGTGACCATTTTTAAGTTCCGACCGACCCAGTGTGGGTCGGTCCAATGGTCGGTCCGATGCAGAGACAAATTTCTGCTCCAGGAGCTTCCGACCGACCCAGTGTGGGTCGGTCCATGGGTCGGTCGACTGCAAGAAAACAGTTTTCTCTAACTTGCGCGGGGCCTAGAATCTTCGTTACGGCTCGGAATTGCTCCCCGTTTGCGGCGTTGGAAAGCTTGAAGGATGGGGAAGCTGTTGGTGCATGCCACTAGCTCTAAAATGGGTCAAAAGTATGCTCAAGGTGAGCTTTTACCTATCAAAAGATCAAACTGTATAAGTTCACTATTAATCACAAAAACACTCTATTAAGTGGTGAAATAGGCTATACACTAAATGAAATGAAGGTGTGTAGAGGCATTGAAACATCATTATTTCACCACTTATCACCCCCTTGGTGTCCTAGGTCGTTCCAGGTCGTGTCCTTGTGAACGATCAATCCTTCAGGCTTTAGGTTGAATGTATTGGCTATCTAGAACTTGGAGATATTGATGAGAGTACCTTGGACTTTTGAGATGATGTAGTCTTCATCATCTTCGCTCTGGAGTGGGCCAAGATGCCTCTTGAGCTCTTTGAGTAGATCTGTGTAGTAGACGGCAGGCTCCTAGAAGTAGTCGACCCATCCTTCAAACTCCAGGAGCTCCAAGATCTCTCATAGACCCATTTGTTCCATCCACTTGATGTCCAACGTCTTGGGTAAGAAGGGACACGACTTGTCACCAATGTTTGCTGCTTTGATGATGGTGGGCTACAGTTGACTTAGTCTTTTCAGACGCTTGAGTGATTGTTGGGGCTGCGACTTGGCGACATCACGTTTGATATGAAAAAGCTCCATTAGCTCCTATGTGTGTGGTGAAGGAACCATGGCTTGCTTTCCCTTGGCCTTCCTTATTTGTTCCCGCTCCTCGAGAGTCATGATGATTGGGGAGAGATGTTTTGTGTTGCTATGCCCCTCTTGACTAGATCGGGGAGGTGTCAGGGATCGCTCGACGATAGGTTGAGAAGCTTGAGCCGGAGGATTTTCCTTGTCGTCGGAGTCTGGTTCCTCCATACCCTCTTCTGGAACAGGTTCTTCTTCCCTTTGTGACTTCATCACTTTGAACCTCATCTTCTTCTACCTCGTGAGCAATTAGCTCGATAAGGTTGATGGGGGGTTTCTTTACTTTCACTGGTGAAGTGGAGTTTGACAGAGATGAGTTTAGGTGTGGAGTGTGTCTATTTAGGCTCTTTGTGTTTTTCTTGGAGGCGCTTTGATGCACGGGTGGTATGGCTGGTGGAGGCTTGTTTAAAGCTCTTACTTTTGGGGATGTTGGGCCTTTTTCTTTGGATTTTTTGGTGGCAATTTTCGTGGTTTTTGGGGATTGAGTAGAGGAAGTCATGGCTTATGGTTTGTTTGGACTTGAGATAGGAAGGATGGTGGGTTTAAGATGCCCGTCCTGAATAAGGTTGTATAGTTAGGGAAAGTGAAAGCTTAAATAGGTTACTCTTCAGCTTTGAGTACCCCTTCTTGTGAGACCCTACATTTTAGGTTTGTCTCTTATTCGACTGACATTCGATTCACCAAAGAAAAGTTTGGATTAGTTGCAGGGGTTGTCGCTGGCTGTCGGTGATTTTCTCTGGACTAATGCCTCTGATGATATCCTCATTGTTCTTGGAATGACGAGCAGACTTGGGTGCCATTTCTAGGTGCGAGTTCGTAATGAGTTTAATACTCTTCAATCAAGATTTCTTTAGCGAAGCTTTTTGGTGGAGGCTTATTAGGTTATAGCACTAAACTCACAACAGTGTTTGTACGAGAAAAGGGAAGCTGGTTTTATGCTCGAAGAGATTAGTGAGATTGAAGGTAATGTTTGACATGAGTAAAACTCTTGTCACCCTTTTATAGAGTATCGGGTAACGATTGGGTACCGTTTCCTGTCCACTGGCTGATAGGTCGTAACGTTACTATTTACAACGGATAACAGTCGTGACCGTTCGGTCAATAGTCTGTTGTGGTTTCTAGGATTCTATCTGTTACACCTCCTATTCTAGCCGTACTCTTGTGAAGTAGCTGGTGTATCTGTATCAATTAGTCGTTTGATATAACGTTCATGCATTAAAAATGTAGAAAGACCATTGAACGACATACTTGAGGTGTTGCTAACCTGTTAGTGTAACACCTCAACCGTTAAACACGTCATTACCTCTTGATCTGTCACAAATTACCCTTACTCACGCAGCGGGTCTCTATTACAACGAAGGGTGGTACAACGCCGTTAGCCACCCATATGGCTAACCAGGCCTATCTCGCATACCGTAACGGTCTGATGGACTGGAACAACCGATTACACAATACAACATAATCTCAATTCATTTCTTTACTATACCGAGTCTACAATGTACGGATGCCGACAACATATTCGGTCTTACACCTTATTCAATTACATAAGTAATTACAATCTAACTACCCATGCAAACCACCGACCCTGTCCTACTCTCGAACGGTAACATCTTCGGTGTACCTGAAAAATAAAAATGTTGCCCCTAGGGGCTCAGCTTAACGCTGCATATGAAATTCGCATACCGCGAGCGCTAACCGGGGTACGCCGACTACTTTTGTCGGATATACATGGAGTTCATTTTAGTCAAACAACATGCATCATAGCAATACAATATATATGTGTATTACTCAAGGAATCTACATCCAATCACGGAATACAATTCCTAACTAACATAACAAGGTTGTTAGTTGTATCAGTTTACACTTAGGCCTTGAGGGTTATACCTCACTATGCCTTGTTTACTCATTCAATATCTCACCCGCTCTCTCGGGTTACTTATTCATATACACACCCATTCTCTTGGGCTACTCATTTTATACTCAGCCATTCTCTCGGGTTACTTATACTCATTATCACACCCGCACTCTTGGGTTATTTATACTCAAGCTATTGTAGATTCTCGAGACACTACAGGTCTCCTACGTCACGCTTGTTACTCTTAATACATTCTCAGGTCAAAACCCATGGCTCTCGAGCATAGTCTTACTTCCCCGGTTTCGACCCTACTCTGGGTCTAGCATGGTGGGAAGGTTCAACTAGCTCACGGAACTCTCTCTTAGTTCCTAACTCTTTTACATAGGTCCGACTACTCCCGGACTACTCTCATTCCCATACACTCCTCTCTCGGAGTTATAATAATATTATGTGTTTTAGTCTAGAAGCATCACTCTCGATGTTTCTAATGACTTTGGGAACAATACACAAGTTCGGTTAATCTTAGGTTTTAAGAGTTACCCATACGTTTCATTTACTTAGACTTTCGGTTATTTTCTTATACCGGGTAAAGTCCTCATATAGGAGATCGATCATGTCTCAAGGGAGCTACTAATCCCTTAGGTCTCTTTTACCTTCTTTACTAGTTCACATCTTCGAACTATCTTTAATCCTCTTGAAGGAGGTTCACTTATCTTTTCACTCTCATTTGTTTCGTGAATGGTGACATTATGGTTTCCTAACCGTTATCGGGTAATTACTCAACCCGTACATCTCCTCACATTCTAGGGAGTTCATATGTTTGCGTTTTCGTTATACTCGGATAGTTTGTGTGTTTGCACATTTTCGTTATCATAAGCACCGACCCGATCTATGGGTCTCTAGCCAAACGATACTCACTATGAGTCGGTCTTTACTCTATGTTAGACCACACCGGCATACAAGTATGTTAGCTCATTCAACATACAATAAGGCATACATAATCAAACAATGGATTATTTTCATGCTTTAGTCTTGATTAAGCCGGCACACAAACACACAAATCAACGTAACTCGGTTAGCACGCGGAGTATGAGAAAATCATACCTTTCACCGGGGTTTTTACTTTTACCGTGTCATCTCACCATGCTCGGGTCACGCACGATTCTCTGATAATGTTTCAAACATTATTATTAATACTAGGCTCATACGGTACATAATAAAATGCTACTCCCGTACTTACCCCGTTATCCTGTTGCTTTGGTTTAACTTAACGTTCTTATACTTTCAACCTCCTTAATTAATCCTCATACTTGTTTCCCATTTATATACTTACTTCTTTACCATTGCTACTTCATTAATGGTGTATTACTACATACATATGCATATATGTGTTTTGGCCTACATATATATACCTACATATGATTACTATAACCATATGATAAAACACATTTTTTTTATAAGTTTTGGGTCGACCGACCCACCGACCGACCCAACCCCTGGGTTGGTCCGTTCCAGTAAGCTTCCGTCCTCTAAAATTTCTCCTGACCGACCCAGAACTATTCCGACCGACCCATACACTTCTGGGTCGGTCCATCCCAGCACGTTTCAGTCCCGTTGTCCAAGCTCAGACCGACCCACCGACCGACCCAACCTCTGGGTCGGTCGAAGTCAGAAACTTCGACAACTGGGAATTCAAGCCCGACCGACCCACGACCGACTCACGGCTCCTGGGTCGGTCCGTTCCAGCATGTTTACTTCTCATTACTTAAGCCCAGACCGACCCACCGACCGATCCAGCCTCTGGGTCGGTCGGTAGTAGACTTTGCCTACAGACCTTGTTTTCAATTCCTTTTCTTTCCCATTTCTTCCCCAATCTTCCTACATGTCATCCCAACATGATTTAGTGCCACTTAGGCTTCCTAAAATACTTTACTTCATCCACCAAATCCATTACTAAATTCACTAATGTTTTCATAACTAGTTTTCTAGTTCTTTAACTCCTTGTAACAGATTTTGGTATTGTCTCTTACCATACAATACTCCACACAATGATGCCATTCCTAGCACTCCAATGACATTATTTCCATTACTAACACACTCTTCTTCTTAGTTTGGTTTTCAAACCATTAAACAACCACTTAAATCCCTTAACTCACCTAGTTTCTTCCTTAACATAAAACACTCAAGACTATCCATCCCTAGGTGAATTTTGACAGCACTTACTTGCTTCCCTAAGCATTTTCACCACACTAAATATACTCACAAACACAATCTTCACCCCTGTTTTGTTTAGGCATCAATAACACATCAAATTCCCATTGTTCACACAAATAAACTAGCTTAGACTCAAGCTTATTTCCCACACTTAAGCAACCTTAAAACAGCTTCATTCATCATCAAATTGTAGTATCTCAGCTACACTAATAAAGACCATCCCCATCACTTACAAAAATCTGTTTTGCAAGAAGATAAACCAACTCAAGGTGAGTTCATTACCTTGTAAATTTTCGGTTTTCTCCTCCCTTCTTCCTCTTCTCTTGTTCACTCTTTCTCTTCTCGTTTTCACACCACACAAAGGAATCTAGATTGCTATCTACAATCATATTCCCATGCCATACACAAATAACTAGTTAGGTCACACATCCCACACTAAACTAGAATTTCAAGAGCTAGTTTTAGGGTTTTAACTTAAAGATTACCTCAAGGTGTCCAAATGGAGAGTTAGGCAATCAAAGGATGGAATTTCCAACACTCCACAAAGCATGGAAGAACCGGCAGAAATGGGGGGAAAAATCAACGTGGGCAAAAATTTGATTTTTGCAAGGAAAGGCTACAAAGGATGAAACTCTTGCTTTTATTTTTTTACCTTAGAGCATTAAGGAGGTGATGGAGAGTTAGAAGCACCCATTCAAGCTTCAAAAGGCCAAACTGCCATGGAGGTGAAGATGGAGGTTCCAAGCTTTTGATGGGTGGAAAACGAAGCCCTTGCCGAGAGGAATCTACCGGTACAATTTTTGTGTGATTTGGTGGAGAAATGAGCAAGATAAGGGGAATTGAAGATGGGGCTGCTTGCTCTTCTTAAAATCGGCAATTGAGGCTCAGAGGAAGAAGAGAATACAGAGAGGGGGCTGGGAAGTCGTAAATGAGAAGGAGAAAAGGAGGTGAGAGTACTAATATCTCATTTTACTATTCCCCTCTATACTTTATTTCTTTGTCATCTAGTGACTTAATAAGCTAACAAGCTAATTACATGTGTGTATACTAATTAAAATAGGCCCCACACAAAATACAAGCTGGGAGCGTTTTTCTTTTTTTTTACAGATCACGCTCGTTATTTTACCCGGTTTGGCACTATTCACTAACCGGGCCCGTTTTTTCGGATTTTTTTCGTTTCTTTATTTTAATGGTTATTAAGCTTCCATTAATACTTAATTATAGTTATATAGTCAACCATAATTTTTTTACGGGTCCGTTTGACCACTTAAAGCCACGTTCTCAGGTTTCCTTGAAAAACGTGCTTTAAAACTCCGTTAGCATTTTAATCCATTATTTGGATCCGGTTTCTTCGGGAATCACTCCCGTATACTAATTAGGCCTAACTAAGCCTTAGGAATCCATCTCGGACCCTAACGAGATATATCTCCTATACTTATTTAATGCGCGTTTTAGCGTTTTTCGCGTTTTACGCATTTTCTCTTTTCTTTTGGTTTTATTTCCCTTACCAATACTCTTTAGGCACCATTAAGCCTTTAATTATCATATTAGAGTAATTTAATCACGATTTTTAGATCCGGGGTATTAAAGTTAGTGACTGGTCATAAGAGTTGAAGGATAGCCTAATCGTGATTAATGAATATTATTCCAAGATCATGAATAATCTTGTTGAATCTCTCTCTACTTAATGGCTTGGTAAAGATGTCTGCTAATTGTTTTTTAGTTGAAATATATTTTAAACCAACTAGTTCCTTTTCATAACAATCTCTAAGGAAATGATGTCTTATATCAATGTGTTTAGTACAAGAATGATGTACTGGATTTTTGGAGATAGATATAACACTAGTATTATCACACATGATAGGTAGCGTACCTGTTTTGAAACCATAATCACTAATTTATTGTTTAAGCCACAAAAGTTTAGCACTGCATCTTGCCGCAGCTATGTATTCTGATTCAACAGTTGAGATCGCCACATTGTTGTTTCTTCGATCCTCAAGTGATGAAACATGATCCAACAAAGAATGTTGTCTCTGGCGTGCTCTTTCGATCGGTTATAGATCCACTATAGTCTGCATCTGAATATCCTACAATATCACAGTTAGTAAATTTTAGATAAAAAAGTCCAAGAATCATGGATCCTTTAAGATAACATAGGATTCTTTTCACAGCTTTGAGGTGATTTTCTCTTTGATCTACTTGAAACCTGGCACATAGACAAACACTATACATAATGTCAGGTCTGATAGCAGTTAAATATAGCAGGGATCCAATCATTTCTCTGTATGATCGTTGACCAGTCGTGACACCCATCTTTATGCCAACTGCCACTAGTGTCTCAAAAGGCTTGCATGTCTTCATTCCAAACCTTTTTAGTAAATCCTTAATGTACTTTTGTTGAGATATGATTGTCCCTTCATCATCCTACTTAACTTGAAGCCCTAGAAAGAACTTTAATGCACCTAAATCACTCAATTCAAATTATCTTTTCATCAATGCTTCGAACTTCTTGCAATATTTTTCATCCGAAGCTCCAAAGATTATGTCGTCAACATATACTTGCACTATCAGGAAGTCCCTTTTGTTGTTGTATGCAAACAGGGTCTTGTCAACTTTACCTCTTTTGAAACTATTTTCCAATAGATAGGAGGACAAACGGTCATACCATGATCTTGGAGCTTGTTTGAGCCCATAGAGAGCTTTGTCAAGCTTAAGTACCATGTATTTACCTTTCTGTGTTTCAAAGCCTGGAGGTTGTTCTACCTATACTTCTTATTTGACATATCCATTGAGAAAGACACTTTTAATGTCAAGTTGAAAGAGCTTGATTCTTTTATATGCAACAAATGCTATAACGAATAGAATTCATCATTGCCACAGGGGCAAATGTTTCTTGGAAATCTATCCCCTTTTGTTGACGATATCCTTGTGCCACCATCTGAGCTTTGTTTCTAATGACTTCTCCCATCTCATTAAGTTTGTTCCTAAACACCCATTTTGTGCCAAGTACTCCTTGATGTGTAGGACGAGGTACAAGATGCCAGACCTTGCATCTTTTACAGGATTCGAGATTGATGGATAGTTGATGGTGATAGAGGATCTTCAGCACCATTATTTCCTTCGACGTCATGTTGTTGACCAGTCGCTGACCTGTCGGGCATGTGTTCTTTAGTTGGGGACTCATCTCTGTTGCTTTCTGTGTGATCTTACCTGGCTAAATCAAACCCAAAGGCTTCATCCTCTTGAGATTCTTTGATCTCGTGAGTTTTAGCTTCATAAAATACTACATGCACACCTTCCTACACTCTTAGAGTTCTTTTGTTGTAAATCTTGTATGCCCTGCTCATTTATGAGTATGCAAGGAATATTGTCAAATCACTCCTGGCATCGAACTTTCATAGAGAGTTATTTCCATTGTTATGGATATATCACTTACAACCGAATATTCTGAGGTGGGTTATGCTTGATTTTTTTCCTTTGAGCAGCTCATAAGGTGTTTTGTTGAGGATAGATTGAATTAGCGTTCTATTTGTGATGTAACAGGCGGTTGCCACAGCTTCTGTCCAGAAAACTTAAGGAAGACTGCTCCCTAATAGCATAGCTCTAGCTACTTTCTGTAACGTTCTATTTTTGCGCTCAACCACCCCAATTTGTTGAGGTGTTCTAGGTGCTGAAATGAGTGATTGATTCCATGTTTATCACACATTTCCATGAATTGTTGATTTTCAAACTCTGTTCTATGATCAGGCCGTAGGGCATTGATTTTGAGATTGAGATGTACCTAGACATGTCCTACAAATACTTGGAATTTCTCAAAGACTTTGTCCTTGGAAGCAATAAAGATTGTCCACACAAATCGTGAGTAATCCTCAACAATAAAAAACACAAACCAGTCTCCTCCAAAACTTCTAATTCTCATTGGTTCACCTAAGTCCATATGAAGTAGCTTAAGTGGCAGTGATGTGCTCACCATGTTCTTTGATTTGAAAGAAGTTTTTGTTTGTTTACTTCTCACACAGGCATCACATAGATTTGTCTCAGATTTCTTAATCTTAGGGAGACCTTTAACCAACTGATTTTTGACTAGTTTTCTTAGCAATGATATGCTGACATGCTTTAGTCTTTTGTGTCATAATGTGGAGTCGTCTATTGAAGCGATGAAGCATGGAAGATTTAGACTGTTAATATCCTCCAGACTTGTTACATACACATTTTTCCATCTTTTACCTCTTAACAACTCCTTTCTATCACTCAGACTTACTATGCGACAATGTGTAGAATAGAAGTGAGCTGAGTTTCCTTTGTCACAAATTTGAGATACACTAAGCAAATTATATTTTAATCCATTAACTAGATTGACATTATAAATAACATAACTTGAAGTAAAACCAACCTTACTTACACCGATGATTTCTCTTTTTGTTGTCGCCAAAGGAAGCGGTTCCTTGGCTTCCTGATTCGAGTGAAAGGAACTTCCATTTGTCTCCTGTCATATGTTTAGAGCACCCACTGTCGATTTACCAGCAGGGATCCCTTTCCACTAAATTTTGCACTTAACAAGTTAGTTGTGTGGGATTAGGGTCCCAAAAACATTTGGACCCTTTCCGCCAAAAGATTTTGTTCTATGATTATTTTTTATTACCCATATTAGTCCAATTCTTTCTAATTTCCAACATCGCATAAAGTATGTTCTGTGGCATTTGGCCTCGTGGTGACCGGGTTGTCTGCATAGGTGACAGACTCCTTTTCGATTGGTTCTCGATGGGTATCCGACCGGTCGTTTGTTATTCCACCTGGGAGTTGTAGCATCATTTTCTAGTCTTGCACTTTTTTCTTTAACAAATGCTATTTCTTTTTCTTTCTTATTGAGAGCAAAAATCAACTCATCGATCTCAGGTTGTTTACCTAGCTTCATTTTCTCATGAACAACAAGAATTTCACAATAATTATTTTGTAGTTTATTTAATGCATTGGTAAGTTTTACTACCTTATCTTTGTCTGAACTTTTCTCTAGTTTTCATTTTCCTCCAAGAGCTCCTTATTTACAATTTCAAGTGCCTCTAGTTGATCAACCAATATGAGGGAGAATTTTCTGAGTCCTAGAAGTTCAGCTTTCTGAACTTTTCTTCTAAGTTGAGGATAATTTACCTTAGTTTGCTCTTTTTCCTCATCTGATTCTGACCTCTCCTTGTCTTGAGCCATCAAGCACACTTCCTTAAGGCAGAATGAGCCTTTTCATCTCTCGAGTGATCACTGTCTATGGTTTGATTGTCACCACTGAGCTCTGAGTCTCCCCATGCAGCAACAAAGGCTTTTTCTTTGGTTTCTCGTTGAACGTCTTTCGGATAGGTCTCCTGACCCTGTCATTATCTTCTCAGGGTGGTTGCAAGGAATCTTTGATGTGGTGTCCACGTTTTTAGCACCCAAAACACTTGTCATTGCTCTTCCTTTGGTGATTGTCAGATTCCTTTGAGTCTTTTCCTCTTCTCATACTATTTCTGAGAAATTTTCCAAAGTACCTCTTGGCATAAAGGACCATCTCATCATCATCCTTTTCTGACTCAAACCCTTCATCTTTGGCTACTTGAAGGGCTATACCTTTTCCTTTTTCCCCCTTTGAGCTTTCTGAGTTTCTTTGTTGCAATTTTAGCTCAAATGCCATCAGGGACCCAGCATGTTTGTCATAGACATCTTTAAGAGATCATGGACTTCCTACATAGCATTAACTTTGCTATCAAAGGAAGCAGGAAGTGATCTGAGGAATTTTCAAATTTGATCCTCATTTGAGATATTTCTTCCACGCACAAGCATTTCGTTGATCAGCTTGGTGAACCTAGTGTGTATTTCAAAAATGCTCTCATTCTCTTCCTTCTTGAATAGCTCTCAATGAGTAAGTAGTAGTTCAGTGCGAGTCTTCTTGATCTCATCATTTCATTCATAGGTAACTTCCAATGTTTCCATAATTTCTTTGGCTATCTTGGAAGAGGCTACCTTGGAATATTATTCAAGTAGTAATGTAGAGTGTAGGATTTTTACCGCTTGTACATTGAATATCGATTTCTTGATCTGATTGTCTATCATGTTGTCGATAGATATGTTATTTCATTGACTATCTTGGAAGGTGTATTCACCTCATGATACTACCCTTCACATTCTTGGATCATCATACTTGATGTGAAACTCCATCTTGTTCCTTCAATGAGTGTAGTTGTCTCAATTGAAGAGTGGTGGTCGATTTAGTGCAGAACCTTCTTCTAATGCTAGTAGGTTTGAGTGAGACATTTTGATCGTCTTCCAAAGCAGTTAGCTTTCTAGAAGAGACCTGCTCTGATACCAATTGAAACTAGTAACCTCTCCAGATATGTCATTGACCAATCGTGGACGTTCGTTTGTGCTTAGTGAACGACTTGATAGTTTAGGGATGTGACAGCCCAGTCTAATCAGCCCACATATGTGATATTGTCCGCTTTGGCACGCAGGCCGCACGAATTTGTTCATGGGGTTTCCTAGCCCCAATACGCGTCACACAAGGAAGAGGTATCCATACACCTATAAGACACACTTTGTTCTCCTCTCCAACCGATGTGGGAGAAACACCACGCTGGGTGTTACACTCTACCCCCCTTAGGGAGCCCAGTGCCCTCTCGGGCTCACCAGCACACTGACCTGGGTCTGGCTCTGATACCATCTGTGACAGCCCAGTCTAATCAGCCCACATGTGTGATATTGTCCGCTTTGGCACGCAGGCCGCACGGATTTGTCCCGGGGGTTTCCTACCCCCAAAATGCGTCACACAAGGAAGAGGTATCCATACACTTATAAGACACACTTCGTTCTCCTCTCCAACCGATGTGGGAGGAACATCACGCCGGGTATTACAAGGGAATAACGTGATAAACTTAAACTAGAACTTCCTTTTTGATTGAGAATTTACACCCTAGAAATTCACTCAATCTTCCTCCACCCAACCTATGGACTCTGGGACAGTTTAGGAATTTATCACCAAAGTCCTCTTCCCTCTCCTGACTGCAAGCCTACGGTTCCATAACCGTTCCCCGACTAGCCAGTCTACCAAATTCTCACAGTATTAACTCAACAACCCAGTCCTACTTAGCTCACCAACTTCCTAGTCCGTACACACACTCAGCACTCAGTCTAACTTACAATTGCTCTTGGTTATCTCTTTCGTATGTGTGACCTCGCTTATCTTGCGTGTGACATTATACATCATATTTATACACATAAATTAATTATACTTACAACAACCGATCTATATCTTTGCTAGACTCTAGGAGCCATTTGTCCCTTTGTCCTCAACAGAGTAGCTAAGCTCGTACCTAGGCTGATTCTCAACTTGCTTTAGTTGGTGCAGTCAAGCCACGTATCGTCCTGTGGTTGGACACGTTGACGGCAATGGAAGGTGGCGGTTACCACTTGTGTTCTCCACTTGTCCGATCTTGACAGCTTCATTAATGCTACCCAAAGCTTCATTAATGTTGCGTAATAAGTGCCTCATAATAGCCCTGACCTTGTCTTGTTATATTGTTCTTTAATGAGCAAGACTTTGTCGTGAGCTAGTCGGTTCTGTTGGAGCTTGTCGGTTAGCTAGTGTTGATGCATGAGCTTGTCGGTTCACTTGACGTATTTTATCCTGATATTGCATCTGATGCATGAGAGTCATTATTGTGTAGTGCTTGAGTTCCTATGTGCACTAGAAGTTCTGCTGGAGCTATCGCAGATAGGTTTCCGACTGGATGGGCACATGTCATGAGCTGAGTGTGCTTACAACCTTGCATGCTAAGCCACTCTTCCACCTGTTTATCTGAATTCTAACTCAACAAAATATGTTAGATAAATAACACCTGCTTGCTATCATCAAAACTAAAGAATCTTGACTTAACAATAATTATACGGGAATATCAGATGGTTTAGTGGATAATAGTAATTAATACTTAGCGTCACACTCCTGAGCTAAGAGAATAGAGGACGGGCATGGGATTCTGAGCTAGCACCTCATACGTTAGTGTACGGTATGTTGTTGTGTGATTCGATTATTCCCTAGGATT
This sequence comes from Limonium bicolor, assembly GCA_023374045.1. Taxonomy (NCBI): domain Eukaryota; kingdom Viridiplantae; phylum Streptophyta; class Magnoliopsida; order Caryophyllales; family Plumbaginaceae; genus Limonium; species Limonium bicolor. Next base: position 314,781,108 of record CM041777.1, on the reverse strand, counting down.
TCCTTGGGTTCGGATATGTGTGTATTACTTGAAAAGACGATATGTGTGAATAAATAATTATTATGTTCATGTGATTTAACTGCCCAACTACTTGTGTTATTAATTGTGCGCGTATACTATTCGAACCGAGACAATACCGAGTATAACTCGAATTAACCTATGAAATGTAATAAGATATTATCACCTATGGTAGGATAATGCCTTACAATATATTATCCTAAGTTAACCTAAGAAGAATACCTTAGGTGGAGTAACGGGGATAGTGTTCTCAAGTGAAAGTGCATCCAAATATGGAACTACACTAGATAACTTCTGCGTATACATTAATGACCTAAAAGGTAGATATACATTCGAGAAGTTAATCACTGTATAACTTAAGATTAAATCTTAGGCATTTAGATTAAGAGAACTTAATCGTGCAATCAGAGGTTGAGTTTGACGAATAATGTCTAATACGGTGAGAAATCCAGGGTGACTGGTTGCACATTGCGGTCAAGAGGGGATGACTGTTACAGGTCCGCTCAAGGTATTAAATTCCAAGAACTGATAGGTTCCTCGGTAGAAGGGCACTACCATTGGTGCATGGCTATGGCTGCAAAAGAACGCCTTTAAAAGGGCAAAGAGGTCATCTAGAGATCTTCAGATCGTTGGTCGGAGGGCACTACTGTTGGTGCACATGGCTTCGGCCACGGGCTATTGCCCAAGATATACAAGAGTATAAAGTATAAGAACGATTTGTCTTAACACAACCCCCATCAAGATTTAAAGAGTTAAAAGATAAACATGTAGAGTAGAAAGCTATCAGCTAAATTTAATACGAGAAAACAATTACTTTCGTAACAGCTTGGAGAACAAACAATAGGCCTTAAAGCCCAAGCAACGAGAAACATTTAAATTAACTCTCATACGATTTATATCGAGCTGTTTATTGGATTGATTATGTGAATGAGATGTATGTGAATGGAGTGATTTATATGTTGAGTTGATTATTGGAATATCAAGTATGTTTATTGTTATATATATATATATATATATATATATGAAAATGGAATAGCATGATAATGTAACCGCATGTTAACTCGACCAAATAACTCAAGGGGTCTGAGGGCGCATGACGGTCGCATGATGACATACTCAGCGGTTGTGCTGAGCCTTTATGGCCAACATATTACAGGTACATTATTTGAGGTGACGTAGGAGTGCGGGATAGGGTAGTGAGCATGTACTACCTTATGAATTGTATTTTTGATTATGTTATAGATTGTATTTAGGGGAACATGTTAGTATGACTTAGATTGCTCATGAGAATTGTATGTGTTGTAAATTATGGATATCTCTCTCTTGGTGATCACAACATTTAGATTATATATGTAATGGAATCCATGTAACTCACATGGGTGAGTAACGGTGGTAGCACCCGTGTTACTGGACGGTTTACATTTGTTTTTTGATGCATTGTTCTGATTAAATTGAGATTGATTATGCTAAGTACATGGTTAAAATCGGATTGCAAAGTAGGGGTGTTACAACATTCTCATCAGACCGAACTTTATGAACATGAACAATACCCTTTTGGTGATATATGTTTGGTCCTATCACCTTTAATGTATTCCCTTAGGTGACGTTGGCAACAATATCTTCATATCTCATTGTCGGCTCTTTTGAATCTAGTTGAAGACCACATGAACTTAATTAGTATATGTAGAATAACTTATTTGAGCCACACACATTCTCTTCTCGTTTCATATACGATAATCAATTTGATTGCCATGGTTTGATGGCATTGCTACTATAGTTTGTTTCGTAGAATGCCAAGAAATGATAATTCCATCATAAAGTAATTTAAATCAGGAGTGTGATACGTTTTTCTGTGGATTAGATACATGGACAACATCTGGAAAATCAACTAGCTTTGCATACTCGGAATTTTCATACTTTTGACAAAATATACTCATATCATGTGTACCTCGCAATTAGCATAGGACATGTTTTATTCCATTCCAATACTGTTGACGCATAACTTTGTCTTACTATAAATTAACAGATAATGCAATATGTGGTTGGGTGTTACTAAGTAGATACATCATTGCCCCAATGACACTAAGATATGACACCTCTAGACACAATATTGATTTGTTCATTGGTTCATGAGGGAGAAATTAATCTTTATCCACATTAAGTTAGTGCACTACCATGGGTGAACTAAATGAATGTGCTTTGCTTATTTTCAAAAAAAAAAAATGAATGTGCTTTGCCCATGTGAAAATGCTTCTAGAAGTTTCTACATGATTCAACTGATAAACACACTGTCTTTAGTATGCTTAAATTGTAGTTTGAGTCAATACTTTGTGACACCCAGTTCTTTCATTTCAAACTCATTGTTAAAGTAATAGTTTGTTTCCTGATCCAAGCAAATTGGAATACACTATTTTTGTACTCATTTTTGTAAATTGGAAACCAAACTGTTGCATCTAGGCTTGATAATGCAGTTAACTTGGTGTTAAAGTTTGATCGTCATCGACAAATTTTCAAGTAAAAATGAACCAAGCAAGGCTATGGATTTTATTCACGATATACTTCAAATCATTAACTAGATAAAATTTCATTACATCGTACCATTAATAGAATCCGTTGTAAGAAACCGCTCTTCAATTATGACTGATAATTCTGAGAAAGACAACAACAGTTCCATAGGCGGTTCCCAGCAACGTAGAAGAGTCGTAAGTCCTAGTGGTGCGAGCCACTACAGTAGGTTGAGTACATAATTGATAGGCAGAGGATAAGTGCCTCCTCACTCGCTTCTAGAAGAGCTCCAAGGAGTTCTAGAGTGGGGTAAGTGACAGAAATCTTAGCCATGGTTCTCTGTTGTTCATTGATAACCTTAGAAAGGATGTTCGAGAGTTAGACATAAAAAATTTATTGTCTATGGGAGAAAGTCTGGTGGAGATTTACATCTTCAAGAAAATATGAAAAAACAACGAGTTCAATTTTGCTCTAGTAAGGTTCGTGAAGCAGAAGCAAATGGTTAAGGTTGTCGAGGTTGTTCGTGGAAGATGTCTCAGGGGAATAAAGCTTTTTGCTAAGCCCGCCACATATGGTGCAAACCTTGATAGAAATCCGTGTCGCAAGTTAGGAGATAGGGAAGACTATCATCATGCCCCAAGCAAACAAAATTGTTTCGGTCAAGTTAAAGCAGTGGATCTATTGGGAGTGTTTGGGGTTGAAGATTTTTTTAAAGGAATCATAAGAAAAGCAGTTGGGAGCTAGGACGATTGAGTTTTGAGTCAAGGGGTGGAAGATCCTTACCTAATGTGGAAAGGGAAGTTGGTGGGCATCTCTATTGGCAATGTGACCATCTTAGTTGAGGCTGGAGTCAAGTAAGCTATTGAAGTTAAAGAAGAGCAGTTGAATGCTTCTCGAGTTGTTTCCTTTTCCTTCGCGGTGCCATGATGAGAGCCTCCGATGGTTGCATTAAAGATGGTGGTCCGACAAAGATTAATGAAGGAAAGACTCTTAGGAGTCCTAGTGAGGAAAAGAACATCCATGATACAAGGGGTAGTAATATCCCATTGGCTGTCTAGAGTGCCGATATTTGACACCAACAAACTAATCAATTCTCTGCTTCCCAGGGCATCGCTTAGGATTCTAGGCTGCCATCGTCTTGGTCTCCCAACTGCTCCTTTGTCTCTCCGCTGTCTGGGTATTAAACTTCTGAGAGAGGACTGGCCCTAGGGTGAAGTAGGAGTCATGGTTGGGTGTGGTCGTATTTTCCAGCATCGGATTGGTCGTACTACCCAGCTCCAGTTGGTGCTGTTGTCAATAACATGTCTTCGCAATCCTTTTTTCAGCCTTCTGAGCATGCCAAAGAGTCTCAGCAATTGTCGCAAGATCTCGGTCCCAAAGGAGGTACCATATAGTATACGTAAGCCGCAAGCAGTATAAAACCAAGGCAAGACCCTATAGTGGAAGAGATCTTAAGACAAGACAAAGAGCAAGTCTTTTGACTTGATCCATCGTTCGGGATTGACAACATCAATGATAATGAGATGATGATGGATGAGAATATCAGCCTCAGTAAGTTAGATGGATCATGCGCTTTTCTTAGACATAGCAGTTATTATTCTGTTGTGGTCCAAACGCTAGTGGGTAACCTTGAAGCTGACTTTGTTAGTGATGAGGATGACACGATAACTATGAGGAGGTTATCTAATTATCCCAACTTTCCTCAGGTTTCGAGTCGGACAACTTAAAGGCTCATTTGGAGAAGAGCGAAAGGAAGCATTTGTGAAAGAAGAGGCAAGGCAAACCCTATTGCTTACCAAAAAAATTGGATGTTCCGTTTAAGATGAGGGGCGTGCACTAAGTAACCTTAAATATACCATTCAAAAGTCCAAGAAGAGCTTGCCACAAGGTTCTTGTGTCGAAGAGGATGGATATAAAGATAATGCTTTAAGGCAAAAGACCATAGCTAAGGCTACTCCTAGGAAAGACCATGGTTATAGGCTAACCTCAATGAGTTTTAACAACTACTCACTTGTAAGGAAAATAGCAAGTAGGGGAAAGAGAAGAGACAAATGTAAGGAGACTTGATTCCCAAATCTGATAGGATGAAAAGGGTAGGAGTAAGTAAAGGAGAACATTTGAGCTAGTTGTTTTGTTTGTTAAAACTTTTGCTATCTTTTCCACTTTAGTGAACTGTTTGGATAGAGTGTCTCTAATTATATAAAAAACAATTAATACATGAGCAAAAGTATCAATTATATAGGATGTTTGAAATGAAGCCTCGGTCTATGAAGAAACCAAACCATCTTGATTCTATAGTTTTTGTTCATCTTTGACATATTTGATAATATATTTGTGATATAAATGAGTGGGTCCCGTGTAGGTCCCACGTGGTCCTACGTAGACTAATAATATACTGTCACATATAAAACAACTATAAAATAATCAGACCAAAACAGCTACAAAACAATCATGCTAAACAGAACTACCAAGTCAAACTAGCTAGAATTTGTAAAAAAGGTAGTAGCATAGTGGGGCACCTCGGTAATATTTTGAATGTGTGAGGGCATGTAGTAAACTTGCAAAGAATGAAATACGAGAATCTCATGGGTCAACATTAAAAAAAATAGTATCAAACCAAGATGTTCAGGAAAAAGGTAAAGGCCAACAGCAAGTTGCAAGGAAACAGGAAGCCGAGTCACCGAACTAAGCAGCTTGCTAGCAAGTTGCAACTTGCAAGATAAAACAAGAGAGAGAAAAAAAGAAGAGAACGCAACACCGTGATGAACTCGAAGAATATCATACTTAAAAAAAAAAAACTCGAAGAATACCCTCCTCCTATATAAAACCCTTAGCTAGCCCGATTACAGGATACATTAATTTAATCTGACTTTCCTCAACAATAATAACAACAGAAATTATAGACGTAATGCATATTTATGCACTTAAGTTTAGCTTATACGTCCGTTACAGCTGCGGCCGGCCGAATGATCAACCACACACTTTCAGTCAATTTGTTCAACCCAAAGTCATATTTATTTCCGTAAATAGACACCTTATATCCGTCTCGTCACAAGTGTCTCATTTGTTTTTTAGCACATTTTTCCATTTCAATATTAAATAGATAATATATTTTTTAAATTTTTTTTATAATATATAGTTTTTCACATAAGGATTCCATTATAGAAAAAAAAATTATAAAATATATTATCTTACATGTTAAATATTAAAGTCAAACGACAAATTCAAATAATAAAATGGACAAAATGGATAGGACGGGAGTATATTTTAAAACTTTATTTAAAAAATTATTTTATATTATAGACTTAATATTAAAATAAAAAATTATATTAATAAATCAATAAAAAAATTAAAATAGGACCGAGATTGTATAAAAAAGAACAAACATTTTCCTCTGACTACTTATTGTAATACAGTACGTAATTTTTTTGGAATTTAATAAACTTTTAGTATATCTGAGATCTGACCCCTAAAACAATACAGTACTTATGTTTGTTTACTTTTACTATAAAATCCCTTCTCGTGAGCCCCACAATGACAGCAGATTCTTCCCACTTTCCCCAAATTTCTCTCTGTCAAGTTGGGTTGGGCCACAAGTGGTTTTGCAAAACCAACTGGCGGCACTGACAAAACCCATCTACCTAAAAGTGGAAAAAATCAAACTATATATATTAATAACAAGTCTATTAATCCAACTTCGACTCGTCATCCCAATCTCAATACCCCAACACATGCCCGTGCTCATCGCCACTATCACCACCGCAATTCCCCGTCACAGCAAGCAATATAGCCGCGCGCTGTTTCACTCGTACAGTGCGGCTCAGGTGATACCGCTCCAAACTAGTCTGAGAAAACGACGACTCATTCGCCACACATCATCCCTGGATTTAGAGCGTCGTCGAACCGGCAGCGGTACAAATTGAGCGACAAACAGCTAGGGTGACAAGAGAAGCAACGAACGCGAGTGGTTTACAGAGGGATCTGATTACTTATGCGAAACTAATCATCAGAGTATAATTGTTTAGTCATATCGTACTGATACGGCGGCCTCACGTATGGCTAATTTCAATACGAACTGCAGCGGCGGTGGTGGTAAAATTGGAGGTGGCGCTGGCAACGGAAATCATAATAACGATAATGAAATGTCGATGAATATCGGCGGCAATCATCATCATCGTAGAGGAAATTTTCCTTCGGCGACGACGTCAACGAATCCCGCTGCTGCCGGCTTGCAGCAGCACGGCTCTAATTTGACTCGTCATAGCAGTTCGCCGGCTGGTTTTCTTGGCCATTTGGCATCCGGTACTCCTGCAGGTACGCTTTCTCACCGGTGATCCTAATCTGTTGTAAAATTTTACTGTTATTTAAACGATTAATGCTCGCTACTTCATTTTTCAATCATGCTCAGTGCCGCGTTGGAATTGAGCCCCGCGCGCGATATCTGGAGTTAGTTTAGTTTAATAGTGATAGCTTTTCGACCAGCTCTCGGTATAGTAGTAATCAAATTCTATCTCTAACAGGGCAAATAGACATATATCCTTTTCTAGATATAGCTTAGGACACTACGTATTCACTCGATACTACACAAGAGTTGGGAGTGTTGTTGGAAGACAATTCAGGGTACATGTAGGAAGTGTTGTTGGTTTAGTTATTGCAGAATAGGGAATAAAACATTAACCACCTTATATTTACTAGGTGGTCATAGTTATAATTTGCGAAAATATAGTTGCTAACTAGTAGTATTTGAGAAATATTCCAAAGAATATTTCAAAATGGAGGAGGTATAAGTAAACATTGTTCTGTTTGAGAAATAGATTCCCGTGCAACTTTTCAGATGATTTCTCCAATAATTTCTACTTTTATTTAGGTAACGTCAACTAAAAACTGTTGAATCAGTTTCAACTCCATGCCTACCTCTAAAATTCGAATTACAAAATTATATTATAATATCACACTTGTAACAAAAAGAAGTTTTTTTTAAAAACATTTCTAATTTCAACTGACAACTGATATCAGCTATATGTTTCGATCTAGTACAGTGACTTCAGTCTCATCACTTTGGTCAATTAAAACATGATACTCCCATTGTCCTGAATTGACTATCATAATTGTTTTATAATACGTTTTTCCACTTCAATATTAAGCACATAAGATAAAATAATTTTATAAAACTAAATTTTGTAATAGGTAAAGAATCATATGTAAAATTTAAATTTTCAAAATTATTTTATCTTATATGTTTAATATTGAAGTCAAACGACATGTCCAAATAGTAAACAGGAAGATCAATTCAGGACGGAGGGAGTATATAGATAACCCGGGGTTGACACAGATGGGAGTGATTGCGCCATGGGCGTGGTCTTGCTTGCTTCGGAATAGGCCGGATATGCAGAAGAGAAATGTTATCCCCACTCGGGTCAAGACATAACTTTTACTTGTTCAAATAACAATTAAGGTGAAGCAGGGTCTGACACAATGAATCTCTTTATGAACTCAAAAGAATCGAAACAACACTCCCTATTGGTTGCAATTAAAAAAAAGAGTAAATTACTCAGAACCCCCTTGAGGATTTGAGATATTACAGTTAACCCCCTCGTGTTTATCATAATTATTGGTAACCACCTCAAGGTTTTGATTACGAGCCCCCGAACTATAACTCTGTGATAAAAAAAATTAACTCCCTGATAACAGAGTTATAGTTCGGGGGCTCATAGTCAAAGATACCTTAACCTCAAGGTGGTTACCAGTAATTATGATAAACACAAGGGGGTTAACTGTAATATCCTAAATCCTCAAGGGGTGCTGAGTAATTTACTCTAAAAAAAATTATGTCTCTATTGTTACAAACATACAATTCATGGAGAGATAACAACATAGATCGAATGTGTATCACCTTTCAAAGGAACAGTACAAAAAGGGCATCTATTTACACATATTTACATTACATTTTGAATTAGAATAAAAAAAATATATGAAATAAAATGGGGCTGCCGAAGAAAGCTCAAAGCCAAGCCCTTGGGTTTTTCATTAAAGGGGGGAAAGAAAGAGAGGTGGGCATTATGTTATTAGAAAACATTTTTTTGGTGTGTAAGTAATTTTCACCCATTTGTCCATCTGTAACAAAAAGAAGTTAATAACACAAAAGTTAACAATAACTCAAAGTTAACATTAAGACACATACACTATGTATAAAAACATCGCATTTCATCGAATTTATTGAAAAACTTTTTTTAGGTTACAAATATTTTTTTTATTGAAAGAAAAGTTCAATAGTATGGCATCTAAAAAAATTCAGTCGTCCGTTAAGATATGGTTTTTGAATGATTATGCTCAAATAAGTTTTATTTTTTCTTTTATTTTTATGATCCACCGTTGATACTTGAAACAAAAGTCCTCTTTATGATCAATTTATAGTCAATAATGATCATACTTCTTAAATATAGGTTCTACTAGTACTATTAAACTTTACGTTCTACTATATAAAATGTAACTTTGCAGTACAACAATCTTTTTTTATCTTGGAAGTGTAAATTTATACCACCACTATTACAGCTACAAAAATATCTACTATAGCTTCTGGATTGCATGCTAAAAGAATCTATTAGGATCATTTCTACTGAATTTTTGGGTTCACCTTTCTTTATACTTACGTAACAATATTACTAGTACTGGTACATGTTTAGATTTGGATATTACATTTAGATTGGGGCTTGGATTTTTTTTTTATTATTATTCTTGTCGTTGTTCTTCTGTCTCTCTTCCTCGTCGTCTGCTTACTCTTCATCTAGAATTCCCCCCTTATGCATCCAAAATTTGACAGCCGCATAATTCCTCATTTGGTCAGCCCCAACTAACCTGATTATAGCAATAACTAACTTAAACCACGCGCACTAGCGATGCCATAGGGCTCCTTCAATATAAGTAAAAAAAGGCAAAAGTGATAACACACGGGGAGAGAACTGAGAAAGTGAAGGAATCCGTTTTGAGGTTATGGGTAATGAATTCTCGAAAAAAAATATGGGTCATTAACTTTATTTTCAATTAAAAGTTTATACTTCCTATATTTAAAATATCTGTTATTTTGGAGATGAATCTTGACTTAAATCTATCTAGATTCATCTATAAAATAACAGTTTTTTTTTTATCAGAAGAATGACAGTTATTTTGAATAGGAGGCAATATATATTATTGAAATCTGAAATAAATAAAAACTCAAAAATAAATTAATTTCTCAAAATTTATAAAATTCTATTTCTATTTCCGTGTTACCTATATTTTGTACTTTTTAACTTGCTAGGTCTAATGTAAAGTGACCTAAAATGATAGTTATAGTTGATTTTAACATCTCTTACAAGTTGTCAAAGTTTGACCCAACCCGAAAACCCGCTCTTTCGATCCGTATCTGAAACCTGACTGAAATCCGAATATATATATATATAATATACTTGAAATCCGATTGGGTTAAACCCAAAATGACCCGAACCTGAAATAACCCGAAAATTTATAACTCGAAAATTTATAACTCGAAAAATTTATAACCCGAAACTGATCCAAACCTAAAATGACCTGAAATAATAGTAATTAAAAATTAGTCAAACTCGAATATATGAAATAACAGTGACCCTAAATTTTTAGGAACATGAATAACCTGAATAGATATGACAACAAAGCTTGATTTAAACTTATTATATTCGAATAAAATTCATTATGTACAATTAATGTATTGACTTTTTTGTATTCTATGTGTAGTATAATTTTATAGAAATTAGGTATACTTTTATTTAATAATATTTTCAAAAAGTATTAACTATGACCCGAAATAACCGAAACTTGATTCCACCTAACACTGTTATAACCCAAACCCGATTGGACCCAAACCTGAATGACCTGAACGAATATTGACTCAAATAAATATGACCCAAAACCCAAATAGATAACCCATTTGATAGGTCTACTTACAACACAAAATTCTAAGAAAATACTACTAACACAGGTTATTCGATAAGAGATTATGTAATAATTTAGCATGTCTTTGTCACTATTATGTGTGGTTAAGTAGGAATTTGCTTATGGGCGATATCGTCACGGTATACCATATAATGATATTGAGATAGTATTTGATTATTTATTATTAATTATGGGTTGTGTAATTATACTTATGTAAATGTATTATTGATATAATTGATAACATGAATAGTACGTAAAAAAAACATGTGGAAAATGATAAAAACTACTCCCTCTGTCCTGAATTGACTGTCCTGTTTGCTTTATGGCACGTTCTTCCACTTTAATATTAAGCATATAAGATAAAATAATTTTATAAAACTAAATTTTGTAACATATAGTTTATCATGTAAGGAATCATATGCAAAACTTAAATTTTCAAAATTAATTTATCTTATATGTTAAAAATTGAAGTCAAACGACATGTCCAAATAGTAAACAGGACAGTCAATTCAGGACGGAGGGAGTAGAATAAATGGGTTTCAGAAGTGAGTGAAAAGTGTATATATGGAACTTTTTAAATTATATATGTCAAACAGAGAAGGGATGAGAGAGTGCTATGAACATCGTTTTGGGATTCACAAAAAAGGGAGCAAGTATACTATGGGCTAGTTTCAAAATGACTTTAAACATTACAAGAGCGTAGCATATGGAACTAATTATATGTCATGAACACAGTCGAAAATTCTTATATATCGGGGATAAAGGATTTTTTTTTTTTTTTTTTTGAGGAAAGGGGATAAAGGATTCTAATTTGAGTTTTTTTCTGAGAGTTGTGTGGTGCGTCTTGACCGGTTGCATTAATATGAGGTCACTTGACTTTTTGTTATACCATTCTAATATAGTACAACTTATAGTGGTTGGAGATGTCAAACTTAATTATTACTATGATACTACCTCCGTCCCAGTTTGACTGTTTTGTTTGTTTTTTGGCACGTTTTTCCACTTCAATATTAAACATATTAGATAAAATAATTTTATAAAATTAATTTTTGTAATGTATAGTTTATCATCTAAGGAATCTAGTATAAAACTTAGATTTATAAAATTATATCATCTTATATGTTAAATATTGAAGTCAAACGACATGTTCAAATAGTAAACAGGACGGTCAAGAAGGGACGGAGGGAGTATATACGACCTCGTTTATTACTAATAAACGATCACTAACAATTAGTGGTCAACTTACAATGATGGATCATTGCTACCTAAATAAACAGGCTTCTTTTCTTTTTAAAAAAGGTAAATATTGACATGATACTGACGCTAATTTCAAACAAATCTGGTAACTTTCCTTATTTTATCTTAGGTTTCAAGAATTACCCGATCTGCATTCCAAGCATAAAAATCTTTTTCTTCTACCCACTAGTGACATTATCCAGTACACAAGTGGAAGAATCTAGTCAGTCAGGTTATATCTTAAAAAATATAGCTGGAGGGCAGGCAGGTTCAAAGTACAACTAGGGCTAATTAATCATAAATAATTAACGAACTTCTTGTCGGGAAAATAGAATAACACAATTATTTGAACGCTGACCGCACTCACAGGCTTACTTTTTACATTTACACGGGGGTGGTGGGTATAAAGAAGTCTACAACAACAAACAAGTTGCGCATGTTGCGATTTTGAAAAGTCCGTTGTAGGGTCACACAGCAGCAACATTCACAGCATATGCGCGCGTAATAGTATAATATTATGGCAAGTTGGCGAGTTGCTTCCCTTAAAATCGGCAATTATTTCACGTGCTCATACATGGGAATACGTGGGAGAGTGACCTACTCTGTTCTTAATTGGCAGTTCTTGAACGACTCTGTTCATATTAAAAATATACTTTATTAACTGTATTAAATCATGCCCTAAACAATTTTGTTAGGAAAAGTTACTTAACCAGATATAGTTACAAGTACCATTCCAATAGTTTTTGTCCTGGTTGGAGGTGACATATTGATATTGCTGTTTCTCTGCTCCTCAATTGCCATCCTCCTCGCTAGGTTCTACGAAATAAGGTCCTCGCTAGTCTCGCTACACTAGTAAATTGTGGCGGAGCAACTCATACAGTTGGCCCAGTTGGGTGGGCTGCCCAACCTTTTTGAGTTTTTATAAATGATGTTTATACTCTTTTTGTCCCTAATTAATCTTCTTTTTATTATTTGGTTATATTGTTTGACTTCAATATTTAATATTTAAATGTAAGATAGTATAATTTTATAAATTTAAGTATTGTAATGGAATCCTTATGTTATAAATTTTTTTTCTTATATGTTTAATATTGAAGTGAAAAAACGTGTTAAAAAATAAATATGAAGATCGAGAAGGAAGTAGTAGTAGTGAGTAAGAATTAATATTATAATGTAGATTATGTCTAAATCAAGCAAGAGACAAATTTTTATAATTATTTTTATTAGAAATCATTATATTTTTATCTTTAATTTGACGGCTTTATACAATACCATAATTAACTATGATACATATTTTTGATATTTGAACAATCAGACGACCGATGATGCGGGCAAGTCACGTACAAGTTGGTGTAGCGTGTTCATTTAGTATGGATTATTTTGTTGATTGGGTTGTTTTTCTATATTAACTTCAATTGTTTGTAATTTTTAAAATATAAGTCCAAATAAAAAAAATTATATCATTGTTTATCTAAATTCAAGCTCTTCAAAATAAGACCAAACATGGATATATTTTGACAACTTTGAAATTTTATATTATTTACATGTATATATGTAGATATCAACCCTACATGATTCACCGTATGCAGTTTAGAGTACACCATACACCAATAATAATATACTATAAAACAATAATGATTCATTATTGTTTTAAAATTAGTATGTCAAGAAGATATGATCAGTCACATCTTAAAATATCTGAAGTTTGTTATCTAATTGATCACTTATTAGTTATAATATTTTTTTTAATTTTAGACTTATATATTAAAAATTAGAACTATTTAAAGTGTAACAATAAAATCAATAGGAACTGCCAAATCACTGGAGTGTACCTATCTTTATGCCGGCGATCGGCGGTAGAATTTCCGTTGAACAATAATTATAAACAGAATATATTTTTGTTGTTTAGCCAGCTAACTTCCCTTCAGTTTTCTTTTCCTAATTAGTCTTAGCAGATTTATATTATTATAATGCAGAGTTAGATTCTGATTCATTTTTCCTCTCATGAAATATATAATCAGATATTTTATCTTTTGACTCATTGAGCGCACCATTTTTACTATGCCTGCAGGTTTCTCCATCACGAAAGGCGGAGAAAACTACGGCAACAGACATGAAGGCGGCGGAGGACCTTCGGCAGCTTACGCTGGAGGTCACCACCATAACGCCACCGCGTCGAGGAGACCGAGCTCGTCATCCCAACAGAACATGAGCTTCACGCTAAGCAAGATCTCGGAGCTGGCGGTCGCAGCAGCGGATCATAACGAGCGTCTGATTAATAACATCGACATAAACAGCGTTGACCATGGCAGCCACGAAGGATCATCATCATCGATGATTTCTCGTGCCAGCAATAGCGGTGGTAGTTTCTCAATTGGTCCGTGGGAAGACGAGGAAGCATTTGTGTTTTCTTCTACTCATGGGTCGGGTAAACGGGCGAAGCACTTGGTTGATCCTGCTCTTCTTAGTACACTTTCTGCATTTGATTCGTCCGATCATCAGGTGGGTGTGCTTGATTTTTCACTTTTTTAGTTTCTGTGAAGTGTATGTGGAGGGTGTTTTCTGTAGCTCATTATATTTGTATGCGTTTATAATAATATATATTACTTTGATATTCTTTGTTTCTCAGCTGGCAGGGTTGGAGATGGGATCGTTGCAAATACCTGAAGATTCCGTACCCTGCAAAATACGGGCTAAGCGGGGATGCGCCACTCATCCTAGAAGCATAGCTGAAAGGGTACATAGTATATACTTGACACAATCTTTTGCTTTTCGAAAAAAAAAAAGATCGTAATCATTTATGTGTATACTATATAGTATTACCATTTTCCACCAGTACTTTTCTCTGTTTAATTATAAGGTTCTTAAATTTAGCTTACTAGAAGCAAGACTTCGACGCGGGTTTCTCAAGTTTAGATCGAATTCGTGGCTGTTGAGGGAATTATTTGTTTGTTCTTAGAAACTGATAATAATTCATTAACGATAAAAGTAGGCTCCTCTTTCAGGAAACAACAGAGGTGTGATGACACAAATTGTAGTACGTGCTACGTGGCTACATGATTATTCTTGAAATTAGCAGCCTGCTTGATCAAACAATTCGAAGGGAAACGCAAAAAATTGTGTATAATTAGCACTGGATACATTGCAGAAAAAGAAAAATTGTGATTAATCTCACACTGAATTCTCTCTTTACACGTACCTGTGCAGGAAAGGCGGACCAGAATAAGTGGGAAACTCAGGAAACTACAAGAGCTTGTTCCCAACATGGATAAGGTGACACTGATTACGATTACTTGCTTAATTTTCCCTTTACAAGTTCTTTTAGCAGTGACGCCTGAATCCGATAAGGTGACACTGATTACGATTACTTGACCATTCTCGTCCAAGAAAAAATCATATGTATGAATGGAAATTAATGGACTTTGCTTATATTAACTCCTCACACAAATTAAAAGAACGCCAATGAAAAGTTTATCTAATAACCTAATGAGATCGAAGTTTTAATAATGGGTTAAATAGTCCAGAAACCTATATAAATTACTGAGACTTTCTTCTAATTCATTGTTTACTGGTAAGTGGTGATTATCAATTATTGTGAAGAAAATAGTGTTCACTAACTAATACAGCTCTATCCTTGAGTAATTGCGTCAGAACAAGGACATGATCTTTTTGGCGATGTTTACTTTATTTATCACCATGAATATATACATTTCCATATTTCTCTTCTTTTTTGCCAAGAGAAAAGCCATTAATTTCTGGGGTTGTATGGAATATATCCATGTTGAATTGTGCATTTTGTTTCTAGCTAAAAGCATTTCGTTGGGTTTATTGACTTATCTATGTTTTTACTTGAATCGACCCATGGTAATAATAATAACAACATGAAACTCATTTGCAGCAAACAAGCTACGCAGAGATGCTTGACCTAGCAGTTGACCACATCAAAGGCCTCCAAGATCAGATTCAGGTAACCCTTCGCAGGTGCTTGTTATTAGGCACGGTTTGTGTTTTGGAGAAAAAGAAGTGCCAAGGAAGATCCTAAGTTGATGTCTCAAGTTATCTTGAATGTAGCTTGACTCAACCTTGTCATTTTTACTACATAAACACAGAGGCGGATCCAAAGGGGGGCCGGGGGGGCACCGGCCCCCCCGAGACTTTTAAAAATTTGTCAAATGTTCTTATAAATTTTTAAAAAAGTACAAAATGACATAATATTTTAAAGAGTGACAGTGTCAAAAAAAATTTTTGCCCCCCCGAGACAAAGCTCCTGGATCCGTCACTGCATAAACATATATATATATATATATATATATATATATATATATATATATATATATATATACACATTTCTAGATATACAGAGATAGGTATAGCTTGAGCTAGATTGCCCGAGGCACTACATCTAATTATTATACATACCTCGTGGCAATAGTTTTGTAGTCTAATTTTTACCTTTTGGATTATAGTAGTTATATATGCATAAGCTCATCAATAGTTTTGTAGTCTAATTTTTACCTTTTGGATTTAGAAACTGAACGAAGAGATGGAGAGCTGCACATGCGGGAGATGCAGGTAATTAAAATGTGGTTTGATCAGGGTGGAGTACTGACCCATGCGCGCGTGTGGTCATGGTCATAGTTTTGGCACGAGATCCATTCCAAGTCGTAGATGTGTAATGTAAACCACCGATGAAAACTCATCTTATGTTTTAATTAAATTTTCTCTATTGTTAAAATTTTGATTGGAGGCTAGCTATCTTCACTCGCAATTGTATATATAGGACCGTGCTTGATATCTGTTTGTCGAAACAAGTTCATTATTGTACCTATCTTTTGGTAATAATTCTAATACGTAGCTAGCTGCAGCTAGTGTGAGTGAAACTCATGGGTGTTGTTTCTCTTGTGCGTTTCCTTTATCGTCTCATAGTAATATATTTTGTTTGTCTTAGTTCGTATTTTGAAATAATGAGAAAAGGTATGTTGTAGCTAGTAGCCTAGTGCTGTGGTCATTACTTGTCTTTGGGCTTTGCTTTCGCTTCTGCTATTTGTGTTTTTTTATTGATTTACGTAATGTATTGCATTTCGTTTTAGTTTTTAAAAAAGAAACTTTGACAACATTAGAAGGAAAACATTTGCACACTATGATGACTTTTGAACAATGATTTAGCTGTCTTCGGTTTTGGGAACTTAGAGGCTTCCACATAGCTTGACTTGAGACTGCTTGGCATGAATGGTTGGCTAGCTTGTTATGTTATCTTGGTGTTAACTTGTTTATGGTTAAGATGTATTCCGAGTTCACTAGTACAAAAAAGGTCTATTTTGACTCTAGATAGTTGTTATTAAAAATTTAAGGGCTTATTTTGGCGGTTGTCAGAAGGAACCGCCGAAATAGATATACTTCCACATCTATTTCAGTGGTTCCAACTAACAATCGTCAAAATAGACTGTTCCGGGCCCAATTTTTAAAAAATAAAAAAATCTATTTCGGCGGTTGTCAGTAGGAACCGCCAAATAGATATATTTCACCGTCTATTTCGGCGGTTTTTGCTAACAACCGCCGAGATAGATAGTCTAATATTACTGAAGTCGTCATTCTCACCCTCCTGCGCTCTCGATCTCTCTCTGTTTTCTCTTCGAACGCGACACCTCCGGCGATTTTTGAGTCAACTTTCACCTCCAGCTCCGACCACCTCCCTTTACGCAATCGCTCGCCGTCCCTGCTGTCGTCATCGCCGGCCGCTAGCGACTTGCCTCACTGCCAGAACCGCCTGTGACCCGCCGAAGTAGTAGAAGACGTCCTAAAATTGTGAGTTTGGATTTCATTTTAAAACTTGCAAATTTGTTGCTATAATGTTCTGATTTAGGTTGCAATGTGATTGTGGGTGTTTAATGTAGCTGTGTGTGCATAATGTTGTAGTTATTGGTGTACAATTAGTATAATTTGTTGTGTACACAAGGTGTTTGATATAATGTTTGAGTAAAAAAATGTATTCTTTATGCCCTCTACAGAGATAATTTAGGAGTGTTGCGTCTCTCATATGCCATATTGAAGACGGGGCTGAAAGCAATTCATTTTGGGAACATGTAATATGCTTTAACTTGTCTCTTCATTATTTCCGCTCACTATAATTTTGCAAGCCTAACTATGAACAAGGAATATATATGTTGTTGCATTTCTTTTCTGGTTTTTGTTTTTACGCCTTTGTAGAGATATATCAAAGTGGTACTGCTGCATCTCTCGCACACCAGCCTACCTCTTGGACACCAGTCTCCTTTCTCTCTATAAATCCTAAAAAAACAAGTAAGTATTTTGACTTTGGATTCTGTTTTATATTCTCTGAACCGGTTTGAACTTATTCAGTGAAGAATTGAAAATATGGTTTGATTATTGTTGCCAATTAGCTAGTGAGAATGTGGTTTGAAAATGTTTGTTTGATTATTTGAATTTGCAATGGTTGTCAATTAGCTAGTGAAGAATTGAATTTTCTTGAAAATGTGGTTTGATGATTGAATTTGTATTTAGTTTGATTTCTGCCATTGTTGGAATGTTTGTGGTTGTAATGACTTTGGTGAGTGCTTAATAATAAGCATGGGATGTGTACAATTATGCAAAGGTCATACCGAACTTTTTCTAGAAATGTCTTCGTAATATTGTATTTTGTCTCAATGTAACAATTTTTATTTTTTTTATCTGGTCTCACTACTATCGTTGCTTGTCTACAACCTAGCCCGTTTTTCCCTTTATACATCTTTAAAACAAATAAGTTATTTAACACCGATTTCTTTAAACCTTGGAGTTAGTCTAGCTTGTTTGACTTTCATCCAGTCACGCTCCATTAAGATATAAACATGTGCAACCAAATGTAAACCATACTACATAAACATTTTAGTTTAGTAGGGTAATTCTCACACCTGTGATCTGTTGCACATATAGTATGTAGCGTGGCTGGATGTATGGTGATCAAGGGGATCACATTGACAAGATGCTGAAAGTGTTTTGCAAAGTGGTAATGCAGTACAAGGACAAGACAAAGGTAGTTAAAATTCCATGTCCTTGTGCTGACTGTGGTGTGGTAAGGAAATATTCAAGCATCGACGTCGTACAATTCCATCTGAAGACCCATGGTTTCATGCCACATTACAGAAGATGGACTTTTCATGAAGAATCAGTTGAAGATAATGCTTCAACTACCTACAGTCATAATCGGTGTCACTCAAGAACCGAGCAGACCTTCGATACTATCAACAAGTCAGATCGATTCCCAAGTAATTCAAGAGTCAATGTTGGCAGTGAGACAACTTATCATGATGAGAGAATAGACAAGATGCTTGATAATGTCGAGGATAATTTCATCAACAGGCCGGATAAGAATCAAAGATTGTTGGATGCATCCAAGACAGTCTTGTACACAATATTGACGGTTGTTCTGAATTTATTTAACTTGAAGGGGAGATATGGATGGAGTGACAAGAGTTTCATGGCACTTCTCGAGCTACTTCATGATATGCTTCTAGATGGAAACGGTCTCCCTACCACCACTTATGAGGCAAAGAAATGGATGTGTCCAATGGGGATTGAGTATAAGAAGATACATGCATGTCCCTGAAATACCCCAAAATTTAAATAGTGATTAATTAGGCTAATGAAGGTTTTAGAAGCTTAATTATGCCTAAATAATCACGAGGGAACAAATCCCGAAGAAAACAGATCCTTAAAACGGATTAAAAACACAAACGAACCTTAAAGCACGTTTTTCGAGGAAACTGGGAAAACACGACTTAAGCGTGTCAATAGACTCGTATAATTTTGGTCAACCAAATAGTCATTAATAACATTAATGAAGGTCTAGAACCAAAAAATCATTAAACGAGAAATTCCGGAAAACGGGTTCCGGTAGTAAAAACTGTAAAAAACGGGAAGTTATAGGGTGAGTGTAAATAAACCAAACTAGTTGTCCACTAATGAAAATAAAAATTTTAAAAGCTGTGTGAGGGCTGTGTGTGGCCGGCTCCATTCCCTCTCTCACTCTCTTAAATATCCCTTATTTACAAAAGACAAAAGTAAGCAAAAGTAAAAACCTCACTTTTTACCCTCTCTCCCTACTCCCTCTCATTCCCTGTAACACCCCAACCGTTAATCTCGGTGAAACCTCTTAAACCGTTACTAATACTCCTACTCACGCAGCGGAACTCTAATTACAACGAGGGGTGAAACAACGCTGTTAGCCACCCATGTGGCTAACCAGGCCTTTCTTACCCGTAACGGTCTGATGAACTAGAACACCCGAGTACTTCATACCACAATACTCAATTCCTTTCTTTACTATACCGAGTCTACAATGTACGGATGCCGATAACATCTCGGACTTACACCTCTTCAAATGCATTAGTAATTACTATCTAACTACCCATGCTTCATAGCAGTCCCCGTCCTACTCTCTCGAACGGTGGTCAGCTTCAAGTACCTGCACACTAAAAACGTTCCCCCTAGGGGGTCAGCTTACGCTGAATATGAAATTCGCATATCCGCGTGCTAACCGCGGTACGCCGACTACTTTGGGTCGGATATACATGGAGTTCATTTTAATCAAACAACATGCATCATGGCAATACAATATATATGTATATTACACAAGGAATCTACATCCAATCAGGGAGCACAATTCCTAACTAACATAACAAGGTTGTTAGTTGTATATGTTTACTCTTAGGCCATGAGGGTTATACCTCACTATGCCTTGTTTACTTATTCAGTACCTCTCCCGCTCTCTCGGGTTACTTATTCAATTACACACCCATTCTCTTGGGCTACTCGTACTATACTCACCCACACTCTCGGGTTACCTATTCTCATTAGCTCACCCACACTCTTGGGTTACTTATTCTCATTAGTTCACCCACACTCTTGGGTTATTTATTCTCATTAGCTCACCCACACTCTTGGGTTATTTATTCTCAAGCTCTTGTAGATTCTTGAGACACTACAGGTCTCCTACGTCACGCTTGTTACTCTTAATACATATTTAGGCCAAAACTCATGGCTCTCTAGCATAGTCTTACTTCCCCGGTTTCGACCCTACTCTGGGTCTAGCATGGTGGGAAGGCTCAACTAGCTCCTGGAACTTTCTCTTAGTTCCCATCTCTTTTTACATAGGTCCGACTACTCTTGGACTACTCACTTTCCCATACACTCCTCTCTCGGAGTTATAATAATTTTATGTATATTAGTCTAGAAGCATCACTCTTGATGTTTCTAATGACTTTGGGAACTTTACTTAAATTCGGGTAATCTTAAGTTTAAGGGTTACCCTCACAATCATATACTTATGCATTCGGATATTTTCTTATACCGGGTAAGATCCTCATATAGGAGGTCGACCATGTCTCAAGGGATTTACATAGTCCCTTAGGTCTCTTTTACCTTTCTTATAAGTTCACATTATTGGACTAACTTCAATCCTCTCGATGGAGGTCATTTATCTCTCCACTCATATTTATTTCGTGGATTATTTCAATAAGGTTCTCTAACCGTTATCGGGTATTTACTCAACCCGTACATCTCCTCACATTTTAGGGAGTTCATATGTTTGTGTTATCGTTATACTTTAATCGATAGCTTGTGTGTGTTTGCATATTACCATTGTTCATGAGACTACCCGATCTACGGGTTTCTAGTCAATCACTACTCTCTATGAGTCGGTCTATGCACTATGTTAGACCACACCGGCGTACAAGTATGTTAGTTCATACAAAATACAATAAGGCATCCATAATCAAACAAGGGATTATTTTCATGCTTTAATCTTGATTAAGCCGGCACACAAACACACAAATCAGAGTAACTCGGTTAGCATACGGGGCATGAGAAAATCATACCTTTCACCGGGGTTTTAACTTTTACCGTGTCATCTCACCATGCTCGGGTCACGCACGATTCTCTGATAATGTTTCAAACATTATTATTAATACTAAGCTCATACGGTACATTATTAAATGCTACTCCCGTACTTACCCCGTTATCCCGTTATCTCGGTTTTACTTTTGTTAATTTGAGTTCTCACTTCTCAATCACTTCTAACACTTTCTTACACTTCCTAGGGCCTTTACATGTCACCAAACAAGGCCTTAACATCTTATAACATCATTAACACTCAAACCCCCATCATTTAAACCCTTTAAAACACTCTCTGTAGGTTTCTGGGGGTGGTCCGGGACTTGGTCCTTACCCTAAGTCCCGGACCAATTGCAAACTTAACTCTCGGGTGGAAATTACACATGGTCCGGGACCTTGTCCTGGAGTATAGTCCCGGACCAAAGCAGCACTTGCACTCTCGGCCTTTAATTTAGGTGTGGTCCGGGACTTTGTCCAAGGACCAAGTCCCGGACCCTGCTAAAACCTGCTCCAAGCTTGATTTTTCCACTCCAATTCAATCCTTAAACCACCCTTAATCTTTCCATAAACTTTCCACAAGTTTTCCACATGTTTAATCACCTTAAAACATGCTCTAAAACTCTTCAAATCATAGGTTCGAACCTTACTCAAATTATTGCTCAAATTCACACATTTTTCATTCTCATTTTACACTAATGCACACTTGTGCATTTCTAACTTCTCCTCAACCCTTTGCATTAGGCTCTCTTTCATTTTGACCATTCCACATCTTCCAAGGTAATGCACAACTCATACCAAGTTCCAAGGCTCACTCTTTAAGCCTTAAATCTCCTTTGTTTTTCTATAAACTCCTAAGGCACCTAACCACTCTTTTGCTACAGATTTTAGTATCAATTTCCTCCCCTTGAACAAGCCTTCCTACAGTGGTTAACTAACCCAATGCAATCTCCATACATACCTAGCCATTCCTAGGTTATTCTCCACACAAATCATCACTTAAACCACTTAGATTACCACATAAATTTTGCCATAACTTGGCTACTTCTCTAACATTGCTCAAAACTCATACCACCATTTAAATCATCCTAAAACTAGCCAAACCACAAGGGTTCTATCAGCACTCAATATTTTCCTCATTAATCAAGCAAAACTCATTAAGCACCATAAAGCATAATTCATCATATACATAGCTCCCAAAACAAGCATTAACTCACAAAGGCTTTCTCACTTGCATTATTTCTAAGCAAGCACCTTATCACCACAACTCAAGTGGGGTTCATTCATTTTTTTTAACCCTTCCCAAATCCTAATACATATAGGATACCACTAAGATAGGTTTCTTACCTTAAACTTCTTAAGTTTCCTTTTATTTCTCTTCTCCTCTTCTCCCCTCTTCTTCCTTCAAAATCGGCCAAGGCAATTCATTTGCCCATTTCTCTAGCCACATTCACATTGCAAAATAAGCACCAAGGAGCTCCCTTAGGCTCACCAAATAAACTAAAATTCACAAGGATGCTTAAAGCACCAAATTAGGTTTTACCTTTGGAATTTCTTGAATGGTTTTCAACTCTTGAATCTTAAGAGGGACTCCCACCACCATTAAAGCTTGGAGAATATCTCAAACAAGGAAGAAAAGCTAGTCATTACCAAAAGCCAAAATCGGCCAAGGTGGGAAAATGGAGAAGCATGACTTTTTCATGGATATTTTTACCTTGCTAGAAAGGGGAAGCTTCAAGCTTCAAGTTTATGTGCTTTTCTCCTCAAATGGGCCACACCCATGAAAATGAACTTCAAGCTTTTTGGATTTTGAAAAGAGGGGGTAGAGTTTGATGAGAGGAGTTTAAATATGCGATTATTTTTCAATTCGGAGCAAGGATGAGACTTGAGCAAGGAGAAGAAGATGGAGAACCCTTGTTGAGCTCCCATGTCGCACAACACCAGAGAGGGAGGAAGTGAATCGTGGAGAAGGAGAAAGAAAAAGAAGGAGGGAAAGTGAGAGGAAAGAGAGAGTGAGGGAAATGTTAAATGCCTTTTTGCTTTTACTTTTCTCTCTCCTCTTTTTTTTTCTTTCTTTCTTTATTTGCTAACTAATAAACAAGAGAGGGGAAGGCTTCTTATTTAATAAAACCGGCCCCCACTAACTAGTTAAGCTGGAGTGTTTTTCGGTTTCTGACAGAAAATACTCGTTATTTTACCCGGTTTGGCACTATTCACTAACCGGGCCCGTTTTCCGGAATTTTGCCGTTTAATTAATTTTAATGGTTACTAAGCTTCCATTAATACTTAATTATAGTTATTTAATCAACTATAATTTTTACGGGTCCGTTTGACCACTTAAAGTCACGTATGACTGGAAATACCGAGCTTAGGAAATACCGAGTTAGGAATTAGAGACTTAGGGCTATGGGTTGAGTGGTAGCGTGAGAGATGCGCTAGTTAGGAACTTCCAGTATGTTCTGGATACCTACAATACCAAACCCGCCCTCCACAACCCCCGTATTAAAAGTTCGGGAAAAAAACACCAAAAAGACGGGAAACCCAATCTGGCACTTACAAAATATTTCAAAATGAACTAGAACCTGTCATGCGATAGATCCCGAGAACCGGAAATCCCGGAGACGGATCCCGCTGAAATGACAATAACTACATGCAATGACGGAAGGTCGAGACATCCTAATCCAAGGAGACCAGAATTTGTGGCAGCCTGGGGCGACATGCTTAGCAGTCGCGAGAACCCAGCTGGTCGAGCAGCAGTGAGAAGGATGCACCAATCGTGCGACCAGACGGACTTATGAGAACTAACGAGAATCGGGACACACGTCTACGGACCGCCATAGTTAACTAATACCACCAATGGTATACATATTGACTAAGAATCTAGTCAAAGGTAGATGCACCCACCCTGCCACACCCAAAGAGATTGCAATACTTAACGGATACAGCTTAGACAGCTACGAGCATAACTACGGGATATACCCGAATAGGACTACAGAAGTAGTACCTAAATAAGTTAAACCTCGGTAACCACAGTAAAGACGTGGGAACGAGCAACGAGGTAAAGCATAGAATTAAAGTAATTAAGGAACTCCGAGAGTGGAGGAGCACCTAAATGAATGACAGTCATGTCAAGAGGAACGAGAAGCAGCTCCAAGGAGCAGTTATCCAACTAGAGGATCAAGGAAGAGCCAACGAGGCTACCAAATACAATGTGAACAATACCGTGACCGGTATGAGTTAATCCAAAAACCGCCTGTACCGCGCACTTGCCTCGGCAAGTGCAGTATAACGGACAGCTAAGAGGAACTTTGACACGCAATAAGTACTTAGCAGAGTACGTGGATGGCTAAGGAAGCCGACATAGCACCACAAACTCTAAGAATGGTGAAACGAACCCTTGAAAAGGCCTAACGGCTTGATCATTGTATAAAGAATATACCGGTCAGCAAGAGGCTAGACCTGGTAAGAAGCAACCGGCATTGAAATGCCGCGAAGAGTTTACCTTCAAGACTCAAACTTTTCTTCAAAACATAAAATTTTCCGAAAACCCCCAAAATTTTAAAAACCAAACCAGAGAATCACGGTAAGTTACCATAGGACGATTTAAGAGGAGTTGGCGACAGAATACTTCACCTAGGCGTGACCGACACTACAAGTATACACAAATGAGACATGGAACGACCGCACTCCGAGGGAGCTTGCGGACCTGACAGACCAATTATGAGTTAGTCAGGTAAGTGGTAACGTATCAATAAGATACTCCATGTATGTATACAAGTAGAGTATGGTACACGGGAAGTAGCCCACTCCATGCTATGGACGAAAGAGCCAATTCAAACCAAGACAGTTGGACACCTCGAATGATCGAAGAACACAAGGAAGCTTACCAAGATAAAGGAGTCTAGAATCCAGTAAGGTGACGGACCTAAGGATATAGCGTTAATAAGTTCGGGAAGCACAGAGTATTAAGCACAGACATTGGATATGTCTCAGGAAATACCTAATAACTGGAATATATACCAGCGTAAGTAATATGGCAAATGCCTTAAATGATCATATCGATGTTTGATGAACGAGATAGAATTCCCACAGTATATCTCACTAAGAGAATAACGACCTAATTAAGTAGGTAAAGGAAAAGTACTAATACTCTACCCAATAATGGGAGACATTACAACCTTGTAAGGGATATTTCGAACTATACATAACCGCAAGGCGGAGTAGGAATCTGAATATACCCATGAGTTCAAGCCAATGTAATGGCACGACTAAAAATACCCCGGAGCAATCCGTGAAGGGTACCGAAGTAAACAGATTGAACGAGATATCGTGTGAGAATACAAGTGTTAAACAAACACTCGGGTAGAACCCGAAGGGTCCCACGTAAAAAGGGAACACCCTAACTTGCCAGAGGGCATGAATTAGTATCAAAATACTTTAAGGGTCTTCCATGTCGGAAGCGTGATGAAACTACCATATCAAAAACCCAGTAATACCTCCAAACCATTTTATGGTGTACAGAAGAGAGAAGCCAGAAACTGTGATAAACAGTCGCGCAGAGCATGGCTCGAGGCAAGGTGGCTTGTAAGCCGATAAACTAACTACAAACTATAGATTTAAACTATGCGAACATAAGCATAAACTGCATAGAAGAACAATGGAGAATAAACTGCTACTTTAGAGGGGGTACCACTTGTTACTGTGGGGCCTAGGAGCGGCAAATTGCGTGAATCCTCCAGAGAAAGGTACCACGTTGTCATGAATGTGAAACCGCTAGAGCGGTGTAGAAAAAATTGAGCATGTGTATGTTGCCAAGGAGCATATGAACTATAGTAGTGTGTAAAGAGGAAACTTGATAGCAGTAAAAAGGAAACGAGAGTAATCGGATGAGAGTGAACACTGTCTGTGCACAGTTGAACTGCGGAGTAAGCAGTGCGAAAGCGCCGCAGAGAGATTTACAGAATAGCGTATATTATGAGCCAAGTGAATGGCAAGCCATAGTGTAAATGGCGGGAGTACATGGGGAAGTAAAAGTAGTAGCGGATGCCATATAAGCGAATGTTTGTAACGAGTAGAACATGGTACGCAGCAAGCGACCGTTGAAAGAGGTATAAACTAGTTAATGATATGAACTGATGAGAAAATGTTGAAAAGGGGACATAATAATTCCTATCCCATGAGAGATTACTGTCAAGGGTTACGCTCTGCACTCTGTATGACTGAGTGTTTTGGTTGCACTTGTGCGGTAATGATCGAGTAGTGGAGAGTCAGGAATGAGAAATGTCACGAAGTTTGAGTGAGAATCTAGAGAGATAACGTGCGGCCTTGGCCAAAGATGCACAAGAACGTGGGCAGTAACCCACAGGGCCAGGATCGATATGTAGAAAAAAGGCAGAGTAGTAGGAATGAGGAATCTTGTACAGAAATAAATAAACAAACAGATTCAGAAGTCATTATCAAATGAGGAAGCACTACATGCAAGTAGCAGCTTGACCTCAACCGACATAAGTCGGAAAGAAAAAGTAGTGAATAACCACAAAAGTATACAGAGTATAAAAAATATAGATTTCCAGAGAATTGGAGAGAAAATCTATAACTCATCGAATTCGCATTACGGTAAGAAGATCCAAGCGACGATGAAATACATTGAGAATACCAAAGAGCGAATTAAGCTCTAGTTATCAGGTCACGCAGCAGAAGCTTGTGGACCGTGATTCAGGGTTAAGTATACCTATTCATAACCCCTTGAAGCCTTAGAGGCTAGAACCGAACCGGTTATGAGTTAATTAACCGTACCGAAGTTTAAAAACACTTCATAATACTCGAATTAATGAACCAATGTTCAGTGATAACATATGGTTGGTTACGCGGGCGTAACCCTTTTAAGGGGGTAAGGCGCAGAAACGCTTAGAGTATGTTTTACGTTTAGTGCGTAAACTACTATGTGCGTAGCACAAAGAAATTGTTTTGATGATTGGAACTATGTTACATAAACATATGTACCCATTCATTGTGTAATAATGATTGTTGTGCATGAGTGATGCGTAAACGAGTATGTAATATTTATGAAAAGAGGAGTAGAGAGACTCCTAGGGAATGAGAATCCCTATAGTATTGTTCTAGTGAGATTAGACATGAGACCATAGTGAGTATGAATTGGTATGAAACGATTGTGGAACCTTGTAGGGAGTGAGTTCCCTAGGTGATTTTATTTTGAGAATGATAGATGGAGTGAGTTCCATCCTTTGGAGTTGTATGTTATGTGTTTTAAATTGAGCAACAATTGAGTAAAAGAAGCCATAAGTATGGAATACCTAGGTAAAGTAGTGAAGCAATGAGAATGACAAATGACCTAAGTACTAGGAACTAGAGATTAATTGAAACGAATTGTTCGTGAATATGACTAGAAAGAGTTAAAAGATAGAAAAAACAAAATGTTTGACTATCTGATGTTTGAAACTGACGTGGGAGGTGGAACTTGATCTGCTAGAGATCAAGGGGAAACCGAACACATTGGGGTGGAAGGATAGTTCAACACTGATGATGATCAACATCAGGGTGTAGATGATTCCTGAAGCTCCCTATAGTGGGTCACAAGTAATCACGCCTAAGGGAAGATACAGCTACCATAAATCTGATTTGGAGTTGTGTGATGTTTTAAAAAGAATTTTCAAACCAGATTTTGAAAAGAATTTCCCTCAAGTGTGAAGATGGAAATGAAATTGGTTTTGAAACCGCTACACCCGCCGATGGCTGTGGCCTTAAGTCTTGATGACGGTAGAACGGTGGGCGAGTATTAGTTTTGAAACCATGCACCGTACGTGCGGCGGTCCTAAGTCGGTCGGCGGTGGGCGGGTGACAGGTGTGATTTTTCCAAAGGCAACGGGACGGGGAGAGTACCCTGAGATGTTCCTGTGTTGAGTGAGTCAACCAGAGTGCCTGAGGATAGTTTATGTGTAACGTTTTGATCAGAACCGAAGGGACCGTGGGCCAGAGAGAGTAAGTGCCCATTTGTCATGAACGGCCGTGAACCAGAAAGAGTAAGTGTTAACGTGACCGGTACCTGAGGGATCAGTAGTATATTACTCGATATGGATTCGAGGACTGTAGTGCCTTCTTGTCTTCGGACCGATTCCATGGAGAGAGTAAAAAGTATTTTTGATTGCTATACATGCTGTGATTTTTGTGTAGTATGTAATGTGGACTGACTTGTGGGTCTGTAAGGTTATACATGTGTTATAACCTTGGCATAGCGTGCCCATGAGAGTAACCATTTAGATCCACCAACTTTGAGGACAAAGTTCCTAGGGGGGTAGATTTTAATACCCCGGACCTAATAATGGTGATCAAATTACTCTAATATATTATTTAAGGCCTAATGGTGCCTAAAGTGTATTGGTAAAGAAAATAAAACCAAAAAAAGAGAGAAAACGCTTGAAAAAGCGAAAATGCTAAAATGGCGTTAATGAGATACGAGATATATGATCTCGAGAGGGTCCGAGATGGATTCCTAAGGCTTAGTTAGGCCTAATAAGTATACGGGAATGATCCTGAAGAAAACGGATCAAATAATGGATTAAAACACTAAATAAGCATAAAAGCACGTTTTTCGAGGAAGCCCGAAAACGTGACTTTAAGTGGTCAAACGGACCCGTAAAAAATTATAGTTGATTAAATAACTATAATTAAGTATTAATGGAAGCCTTAGTAACCATTAAAATTATTAACGGCAAAATTCCGGAAAACGGGCCCGGTTAGTGAATAGTGCCAAACCGGGTAAAATAACGAGTGTTTTCTGTCAGAAACCGAAAAACACTCCAGCTTAACTAGTTAGTGGGGGCCGGTTTATTAATAAGAAAGCCTCCCCTCTCTTGTTTATTAGTTAGCAAATAAAGAAAAGAAAGAAAAAAAAAGAGGAGAGAGAAAAGTAAAAGCAAAAAGGCATTTAACATTTCCCTCACTCTCTCTTTCCTCTCACTTTCCCTCCTTCTTCTTTTCTTTCTCCTTCTCCACGATTCACTTCCTCCCTCTCTGGTGCTGTGCGACATGGGAGCTCAACAAGGGTTCTCCATCTTCTTCTCCTTGCTCAAGTCTCATCCTTGCTCCGAATTGAAAAATAATCGCATATTAAACTCCTCTCATCAAACTACCTTTCCCTCTTTTCAAAATCCCAAAAGCTTGAAGTTCATTTTCATGGGTGTGGCCCATTTGAGGAGAAAAGCACATAAACTTGAAGCTTGAAGCTTCCCTTTCTAGCAAGGTAAAATATCCATGAAAAAGTCATGCTTCTCCATTTCCCACCTTGGCCGATTTTGGCTTTTGGTAATGACTAGCTTTTCTTCCTTGTTTGAGATATTCTCCAAGCTTTAATGGTGGGGGAGTCCCTCTTAAGATTCAAGAGTTGAAAACCATTCAAGAAATTCCAAAGGTAAAACCTAATTTGGTGCTTTAAGCACCTTGTGAATTTTAGTTTATTTGGTGAGCCTAGGGAGCTCCTTGGTGCTTATTTTGCAATGTGAATGTGGCTAGAGAAATGGGCAAATGAATTGCCTTGGCCGATTTGAAGGAAGAAGAGGGGAGAAGAGGAGAAGAGAAATAAAGGAAACTTAAGAAGTTTAAGGTAAGAAACCTATCTTAGTGGTATCCTATATGTATTAGGATTTGGGAAGGGTTAAAAAAATGAATGAACCCCACTTGAGTTGTGGTGATAAGGTGCTTGCTTAGAAATAATGCAAGTGAGAAAGCCTTTGTGAGTTAATGCTTGTTTTGGGAGCTATGTATATGATGAATTATGCTTTATGGTGCTTAATGAGTTTGCTTGATTAAAGAGGAAAATATTGAGTGCTGATAGAACCCTTGTGGTTTGGCTAGTTTTAGGATGATTTAAATGGTGGTATGAGTTTTTGAGCAATGTTAGAGAAGTAGCCAAGTTATGGCAAAATTTATGTGGTAATCTAAGTGGTTAAGTGATGATTTGTGTGGAGAATAACCTAGGAATGGCTAGGTATGTATGGAGATTGCATTGGGTTAGTTAACCACTGTAGGAAGGCTTGTTCAAGGGGAGGAAATTGATACTAAAATCTGTAGCAAAAGAGTGGTTAGGTGCCTTAGGAGTTATAGAAAAACAAAGGAGATTTAAGGCTTAAAGAGTGAGCCTTGGAACTTGGTATGAGTTGTGCATTACCTTGGAAGATGTGGAATGGTCAAAATGAAAGAGAGCCTAATGCAAAGGGTTGAGGAGAAGTTAGAAATGCACAAGTGTGCATTAGTGTAAAATGAGAATGAAAAATGTGTGAATTGAGCAATAATTTGAGTAGGTTCGAACCTATGATTTGAAGAGTTTTAGAGCATGTTTTAAGGTGATTAAACATGTGGAAAACTTGTGGAAAGTTTATGGAAAGATTAAGGGTGGTTTAAGGATTGAATTGGAGTGGAAAAATCAAGTTTGGAGCAGGTTTTAGCAGGGTCCGGGACTTGGTCCTTGGACAAAGTCCCGGACCACACCTAAATTAAGGCCGAGAGTGCAAGTGCTGCTTTGGTCCGGGATATACTCCAGGACAAGGTCCCGGACCATGTGTAATTTCCACCCGAGAGTTAAGTTTGCAATTGGTCCGGGACTTAGGGTAAGGACCAAGTCCGGACCACCCCCAGAAACCTACAGAGAGTGTTTTAAAGGGTTTAAATGATGGGGGTTTGAGTGTTAATGATGTTATAAGATGTTAAGGCCTTGTTTGGTGACATGTAAAGGCCCTAGGAAGTGTAAGAAAGTGTTAGAAGTGATGAGAAGTGAGAACTCAAATTAACAAAAGTAAAACCGAGATAACGGGATAACGGGGTAAGTACGGGAGTAGCATTAATAATGTACCGTATGAGCTTAGTATTAATAATAATGTTTGAAACATTATCAGAGAATCGTGCGTGACCCGAGCATGGTGAGATGACCGGTAAAAGTAAAAACCCCGGTGAAAGGTATGATTTTCTCATGCCCGTATGCTAACCGAGTTACTCTGATTTGTGTGTTTGTGTGCCGGCTTAATCAAGATTAAAGCATGAAAATAATCCCTTGTTTGATTATGGATGCCTTATTGTATTTTGTATGAACTAACATACTTGTACGCCGGTGTGGTCTAACATAGTGCATAGACCGACTCATAGAGAGTAGTGATTGACTAGAAACCCGTAGATCGGGTAGTCTCATGAACAATGGTAATATGCAAACACACACAAGCTATCGATTAAAGTATACGATAACACAAACATATGAACTCCCTAAAATGTGAGGAGATGTACGGGTTGAGTAAATACCCGATAACGGTTAGAGAACCTTATTGAAATAATCCACGAAATAAATATGAGTGGAGAGATAAATGACCTCCATCGAGAGGATTGAAGTTAGTCCAATAATGTGAACTTATAAGAAAGGTAAAGAGACCTAAGGGACTATGTAACTCCCTTGAGACATGGTCGACCTCCTATATGAGGATCTTACCCGGTATAAGAAAATATCCGAATGCATAAGTATATGATTGTGAGGGTAACCCTTAAACTTAAGATTACCCGAATTTAAGTAAAGTTCCCAAAGTCATTAGAAACATCAAGAGTGATGCTTCTAGATAATATACATAAAATTATTATAACTCCGAGAGAGGAGTGTATGGGAAAGTGAGTAGTCCAAGAGTAGTCGGACTTATGTAAAAAGAGATGGGAACTAAGAGAAAGTTCCAGGAGCTAGTTGAGCCTTCCCACCATGCTAGACCCAGAGTAGGGTCGAAACCGGGGAAGTAAGACTATGCTAGAGAGCCATGAGTTTTGGCCTAAATATGTATTAAGAGTAACAAGCGTGACGTAGGAGACCTGTAGTGTCTCAAGAATCTACAAGAGCTTGAGAATAAATAACCCAAGAGTGTGGGTGAGCTAATGAGAATAAATAACCCAAGAGTGTGGGTGAACTAATGAGAATAAGTAACCCAAGAGTGTGGGTGAGCTAATGAGAATAGAATAGGTAATCCGAGAGTGTGGGTGAGTATAGTACGAGTAGCCCAAGAGAATGGGTGTGTAATTGAATAAGTAACCCGAGAGAGCGGGAGAGGTACTGAATAAGTAAACAAGGCATAGTGAGGTATAACCCTCATGGCCTAAGAGTAAACATATACAACTAACAACCTTGTTATGTTAGTTAGGAATTGTGCTCCCTGATTGGATGTAGATTCCTTGTGTAATATACAATATATTGTATTGCCATGATGCATGTTGTTTGATTAAAATGAACTCCATGTATATCCGACCCAAAGTAGTCGGCGTACCGCGGTTAGCACGCGGTATATGCGAATTTCATATTCAGCGTAAGCTGACCCCTAGGGGGAACGTTTTTAGTGTGCAGGTACTTGAAGCTGACCACCGTTCGAGAGAGTAGGACGGGGACTGCTATGAAGCATGGGTAGTTAGATAGTAATTACTAATGCATTTGAAAGAGGTGTAAGTCCGAGTATGTTATCGGCATCCGTACATTGTAGACTCGGTATAGTAAAGAAAGGAATTGAGTATTGTGTTGTATGAAGTACTCGGTTGTTCTAGTTCATCAGACCGTTACGGTAAGTAAGAAAGGCCTGGTTAGCCACATGGGTGGCTAACAGCGTTGTTTCACCCCTCGTTGTAATTAGAGTTCCGCTGCGTGAGTAGGAGTATTTAGTAACGGTTTAAGAGGTTTCACCGAGATTAACGGTTGGGGTGTTACATTTTAGAGCTTTAAAAGATAATTAAAATCTTGTATAAACCTAGAGAAAATAGATGTTGTGTGCATGAATTAAATGAGTGTTTAGTATGTATATTGATATTATGTGTGTTGAACAGGTTTTAAAAATGACAATATGTGAGTAAAACATGTGGTGAGAATGTTTAAAATTTAGGGGAGACTATGTCAAAATTTACCTATGAAACTAGAACACTTAAGAGCTAGAAATAAGTGGGAAAACACTTTGAAACAGATTTTAAAAGGAGCTAAGTAGTGGGTAGATTAAGAGTAATAGATAATGCATTGTGAACCTTAGAAATGGCATTAGGAAGGGAAACCATGAATGGTAGATGAGGGAACCAAAATCTGTAGCATAACAAGACTAAGAAGAGATAATGTAAGTGCTGAAATGAAATTAGGAAAATAATGTGTGTGAATTAGTGTGGAAAGAAGTAATGAGTTAGTAATGGATTTAGACATGTTTAGGAGGATAATTAGGTGCTTAAATATGTGGGATTAAGTGTAGGAACAATGGGAATTAATTAGGCAAAGAGAGGAATGTAACAGATTTTGAAAATGGCAAATCTGTAGAAGTTGTAGCAGGGTCCGGGACTTAAGTCCAGGACTAAGTCCCTGACCAGTATATTAAAATCGGCCGAGAGTTTCATTGTAACACAGGTCCGGGACTTGGTCCCATGTGCAAGACCCGTACCACCCAACAAAAACTGTCCGAAAGTCTAGCAAATTCTAGGTCCGGGACTTACCTTATGTATAAGGACCCGGACCACTTAGAATTTATGTTCGAGAGTTGGCATAGCTTCTGGTCCGGGACTTGACCCTGTACAAGGACCCGGACCATGTAATAAAACTGTCCGAGAATTCAGACCACAGGGTGGTCTGGGACTTAAGACCCGGATAAGGTCCCGGACCAACCCAGAAAGTTGAAAATTAATTTAAAATGTGGCTTTTAAGGAAAGGTAAAGGATGGTAATGATGGTATAAGATAATTAGTACTTAATTAATGATGTTTAAAGGTCATAAAGGGTATAAACAAGTTTTAAAAGTAATGAAGAGTAAGTAAACAATGTGTAAGTGTATGAATTGTAAGGACAATAATTATAAGTCGGGAAACGTAAAAGATAAAACAAGTTAAGCTAATTGTAGTTAATTAACCACTTGATCGCATGTATGTGATAGGATTCGAATAGTCGAACACCGAAGGGAAGTCGGTGAGTCCAAGTCAACGGTGCACGGTATGAACTTCTCATGCCCTGTATGCTACCTTGGCTACTCTGATTTGTGTGTTTGTGTGCTAAGTGATCACCTAAATAAGATAAAACGCACGAATCAGATTTATTGCGCTTACTTGTGCTTATATGATATTGTTCCTTGTTGAATGTTTATCTTAAACTCTAGTTTGTATAATTCATGAAATGAATGAATGGAAATGAGGTGTGTGTGCTTGTTATGTATTGTATTGACCAAGTAATGTAGTATAGGACTTCTAACTGATTCCTAACTAGCTAACCATTCTAACATAAGAAATTGGTAAATTGGAATGAGTAGAAGCCCGATATAGTTTCGGCCACGCGTGAGGAGGAGGAGACACAATAGGTTGGATCCAAATCCTTGCCTTAATCTTTTCCATGGACCAAACTCCTTAAATGAGTAGCATCCTGGTTTAGTGAGTCACCCTAAAGCCCGGTGGTGGGACGGTGTAGTCCCTACCCGGAGGTCATACCGACTTAACATGAGTATAAGTAAGTAAGTAAGTAAGTAAGTATGGAAAAGTAAGTACGTATTGAATGAGTATGATTGTGTAAGTAATGTGTACCGAGTAAAGAGTAAAGAACATCCGATTAACCCGGATGGGTAATTGGCTAACCATTGAAGAAGTAAGTAATGTGTATGATGTTGTATTACTATTGGCTTGTGTATTGCCTTCGGTGGTGTGTATTGTATTTGTATGAATATATGGTTATATGTAAAAGCATGTATGCATGTATAAAATGAACTCCATGTATAGTCGACCAATTAGTCGGCGTACCCTTGTTAGCACGCGGTATATGCGAAGTTTATATGCAGCGTTTTGCTGAGCCCCTTGGGGCACTGTTTTTAAGTTTACAGGTGCTCGTGAAGGGTGAAGATTATGATGAGATCGAGATGATTCTATTTTGTGTACTTGGTGAATTATGAATGGTGTACCAAGTTGTACATGGCTATAGGCCTTTTTTACTAGCCGGTGTACCATGGATACACCCCTTTGGATAATGAAAGAATTGTGAATTGATAAGATGAGTATATTGTTTAAACTCATTATTTTTGGTATCATGGAGAAGGGATGTAATGGTTTACACTTTGATACTCAGTAATCAACTATTGTAAGTAAATGGTATTTTGTATTTGGTAAGTAATGTTAGTAGCTCGGTATTTTCTTGACATCAGACTGTTACAGTATGTAGTGTAACCCTTGCTAGCCGTATGGGCGGTTAGCGGTGTTGTATCACCCGCCGTAGTATTAGTATTTCCGCTGCGAGTAGTAGGATAAACGGGACAATTAGACGGTAAGTAAGGAATTAGCGGTAGGGGTGTTACAGTCCCAACAATTGTGTGTTGTATATGGGTGATTATGAACACTTAGACAATTGTTCAAAATGCTTATTGTCTCGATACAAGATCAAGGATGGTGACTCCTCATTCGCTTAGAAAAAAAGTCCTCTAGCTAAACTATGTGGTATTTACCTATCATACCTAGGTTCAAAAGGTTGTTTGCCAATCCAAAAGATGCAAAAAACTTACATTGACACGTAGAGGGTAGACAAAGTGATGAGAAACTAAGACATCTAGCAGATGGGCCTTGGTGAAGAAACATCATCAGACGATACAAAGAGCATTTCAAACATGAAGATAGGAATCTGAGGCTTGGGTTATGTACTGATAGAATGAACCCGTACGACAAGTTGAGTAGTCAACACAGTACATGGTCTGTTTTACTAGTGATATACAATTTGCCCTCATGGTTGTGTATGAAACAAAAGTACATCATGTTATCGCTCCGGAAATCTGGTCCCAAGCAGCCAGGTAATAACATTGATGTGTATCTTACCCCACTAATTGATGATCTGAAACTATTGTGGAATGAGGGGACCGTGGTGTATGATGCTTACGTAAGAGAAAATTTCACGTACAGGGCTTTGTTGTTCTGTACTGTCAACAACTTCCCTGCATATGGGAACTGGTCCGGTTACATGGTGAAAAGAAAATTTGCATGTCCCTTATGCGAGGAAGACACTTGTTTGGACCATTTAAAACATTGTGGGAATAATGTTTACATGTGTCATCGATGTCTTCTGCTTGAAGATCTCCCTTATCGAGTAATGAAGAGAAAACTGTTCAATGGTGAGGCAGAGACTTGTATGGCCCGTTTATATATGACCTCTGAGGAAGTGTATGAAAAGGTTAAGGACATTGTAAATGTATTTGGAAGCACATCAAAACTCGCAAAGAACATTTGGAAAAAGTGTTTTTATCTTTTGGGATGTACCTTATTGGCATCATCTATCTATGAGACACTGTTTATATATCATGCACATTGTGAAGAACGTTGGTGAGGTAGTGAGTGAGACTTTGCTCAACGTACCTGGCAAAACAAAGGATGGATTGAAAGTTAGAAAAGACATGCAAGCCATGGGTATACGAAAGGAGTTATAAGAGAATGGGAAACGAATATACCTACCTCCTGCATGCTATACGCTCTCAAAGAATGAAAAGATTAGTTTCTGTAAGTGTCTGCACTTGGTAAAAGTACGATCTGGGTACTCTTCAAACTGGAAGAACATTGTATCGATGAAGGATTTAAAACTGTTAGGCATGAAATCTCACGATTATCATGTACTAATGTTACATTTTCTTCAAGTTGCAATCCAAGAGATATTGCCTTCTGATGTCAGAAATGCGTTAACCCGATTATATTTATTCTTTAACGTTATCTGCTGCAAGGCAATTGACGTAACCTCTCTCGATCTACAACGTGAAATTGTTGTCACATTTTGTCAACTTGAGATGTATTTTCCACCATCTTTCTTTGACATAATGGTGTACTTAATTGTACACAGAGTTTGAGAGATCCAATTCTGGGGTCCAATCTACTTACGGTATATGTACCCTTTTGAATGGTACATGGGTATTCTGAAAATTAGAATGAAAAATAGGTATCGACCAGAATGGAGCATTATTGAAGTGACAGTGACTGAGGAAGTGACAGAATTTGTGACCAATTATTTGAACGAGACGGATTAGTATTCTAAAACCACAACACCACGGAAGGTTTAAGGGTAAAGGTTTCATTGGCAGAAAGATTGTGCTAGTTCCATGTCATCTCATTCATCAAACACATTTTTTGTCTCACAACACCTTGAGGTTGTTGAACCTTATTTTGATATCCATATGGTTGAGTTAAGGCAAAATCCTACGAAAGACCATGTTTGGCTGACAAAGGAACAAAACTGAGTGTTTATCTAATGGTTCAAAGATCATGTGTTTGAACTAGCATCATCAGATCCTGAGGCTATAAGTGAAGAGATCAGATGTCTGGCAGTTAGACCTCAAAATAATATTACATCATTAGAGGGGTATGATATTAGTGGGTATACATACTACACTGCGTGCCAAGATGCTAAATCTATAAACCAGAACAGTGGGGTAAAAATTGAAGCTACATCCACTAAGTACCAAAGCGGTAACCGATCTTTACCAGTTAGAAGCTCTAGTTGGTATTACGGTGTCATTAGGACATTTGGGAACTAGACTACTAGGGTTGTCAATTTTGGGTTTTGGGTCGGGTTGACTTCAACCCGAACTGCTCATGTTTCACCTCAACCCAAAACCGACACGAACCCGAAACGGGTTATGTTATGTCAACCCGAAACCGACCTGGTGACCCGAAACTGACCCAACACCTGAAATCGGCCTGAAATCGACCCAAATGACCTGAAATCAACCCAAAGTTAGAAATATTGTACTATCAATACAAGTTATGCACAAAATCACCAAGACAACATAACATACCATATAAAACCATCAAAACATAAATGGTTACATGATTGATATATTAAGAGTTATGTCGCATAACTATAAGAATATATATATAAATAATATATATATAATAATATATTATATATATATTCTTTTCTTTTTTTAAAATGTTTTCGGGTTGCGGGTTGAAATTGGGTCGGCAGCTCAAACCCAAAACTGACCTGGGTTTTTAGCAACCCAACCCGAACCCGACCCAAATGTTTTCAGGTTGAAAATTGTAACCCAAACCCGCGTTTTAGCGTGTTGGTTTTGGGTCGGATTTCAGGTTCGTGTCAAGATTGACATCCTTATAGACTACCACATTGATTCCAATCTGTTGTTCCGATGCAAATGGGTAGACAACCGACGTGGATACCAAAATGATGAAGGGCTTACCTTGGTTGATCTTTCACGTGTTGGTTATAAGGATGATCAATTTTTTCTAGGAAAGGATTACGAACAAGTGTGGTACGTTGAGGATCCAAAAGACTGTACATGGTCTGTCATTCTTCCGGGAAGAAGGCCGGTTCTAATCAAAAATGAAAATGAGGATGACAATGAGAAGGCAGAGGAGACACCCTTGTTTCCTACTGGATTGCCGGATTCATTTGATGTTACCACAAATGACTTGATTTACGCACGATCAGACCATGATGAGGGTGTTTGGGTTAAAAATATGAAATGATTTACGTTTTCGTGTTAGGTAATGTCGTTAGTAGATTGTAGGCTGTAATGTCATCTTAAGTATTATTATTGTTATGTTTCATAATACTTTAGCTTAATTTATATAATGACTTCATCTGATAAGAGTGCTTTATCTTTTTTGTAGTGGATGATTTCCCTATGGATGACCACATTGGAGAGTTTCTCACGGCTAGAGAAGCTGAGCCATAGCAGAAGAGACCAAGCAAGCGGGTCACATGAGGCGGGAAGAAAAAGGAGAGTGATCAGTTAGTTGCTGAGGTTGGCCTTTCACAGCAAACTGA
This sequence comes from Limonium bicolor, assembly GCA_023374045.1. Taxonomy (NCBI): domain Eukaryota; kingdom Viridiplantae; phylum Streptophyta; class Magnoliopsida; order Caryophyllales; family Plumbaginaceae; genus Limonium; species Limonium bicolor. Next base: position 314,741,724 of record CM041777.1, on the reverse strand, counting down.
AGAGCCAGCAGTTGCCTCACTAGAGCCCAAGAAAAAGAGAGGTCCCACGCATGCGCTGAAGGCTAACAAAGGCCCTGCTATAAAACCGATGCAATTCAATGAGTATAACTAACCTCAAGGAAATTGGAAGAATAGCTTCACTACTTACTTTAGTCATTAGGTGAAGACATGCTGCAACATAAACCACAACTGGAAACAAGTGCCTCAAGCGTTAAAGGATACCATGTTTGAGTGTCTTCAGGTAAATCTATATGTTATTAGTATGTTGTTGTAAAATAATAGAATATTTATGTACTTGTTACTAACTGATAATCATGTATGTAGGCTCGTTTCTCTGTGGATCCCGATCTTAAAAAGGATGTGCTATCATCGATATCGAAGCTGTTCTAGGACCAGAAAAATAAGCTAGCAGACAAGTCCATTCATAGGATGTCTACTCCCGAAGATCCAGATGCTGCAGATGATGATGTTAGCAGTGAGATCCCACCGTGGGAGAAGTACGAAAGCATCACCGAAGAGCAATGGACGCA